>JAXIVD010007383.1:0-10000 GCA_036785275.1 Cancer borealis
CTGATGATGAAAGTTATCTGAGAAAACGTCAACTTAAAAAGTTAAGAATAAACATGTGGTTTCTACTGGAGATGTTTTTGTTTATATCTATCTATCTATCTATCCATCCATCCATCCATCCATCAATCAATCAATCTATGGTGTCTCGTTATCCACCAAGGGGATGACCACCGCAAAAAATCCTCCACCTCTCCCTATCTATACAATCCTTCCTTGCTTGTTCAATCCCTTTCCCTCTATCATCAACTCTTTCAAGCATGTACTCCTTTACCCTATCCTTCCATCTTACAACTGGCCTTTCTTTCCTAGGAAACTCAGTTTCACTCATATATACTTTCTTCACAAACTCTTCACTCTTCTTTCTCTCAATATGACTAAACCACCTCAAATTATTTATTTTCACACTTCACTCCATATATGCACGAGTTCCCATACCACATCTTTCATACACACTTTTATTGCTGTCACCTTCCCATCTTGTCATGCCACATGCATCTGTCAGATAACTATTTTCACAGCACGCACTCTTGACTGCTGTACTCTATTTCATGTCCAAGTCTCTGATCTATACGTCAATGTTAGCATGAAAATAATGTTCTTTAAGCCTATATTTACCTCCAGACATATTTCTTCCTCTCATAATCGCTGCAAGTGATCCTATGACACACCTGCCTTTCATAGCTCTTTCTCTTATTTCTCCTTTAGCAATGTTCCCAAATACTTGAACTCTCTTACTTCCTCTTTCTTCTCATAAAAATACCTCACACCTTCCTACTGCTGGCATCCTCACCCTCTGAATCTACCACCTCTGCTTCCCTCCTTTCAAAAACCAACACCTTACTTTTCCCAGCATTCACTTTTAGCTTTCAACTCGTACATACAATAAGAACGTATCTACCACTGTTTGAAGTTTCTCTTTACCGTCTGCAAACAACACAGTGTCATCTGCATACAAGGTGGGAGCATTGTTGCTCCTCAGAAGAATTTTAAATTGTATGTTATGACCTATAGTCTTGAAACAAAATTAATCGTATTAAGAAAGCATTGTGTACTTCACCAATAAGGCTTACTCTAGTGCATGAAGAGCATGTAATTGCAATAAAAAATAAGAGAAAATAATAAATAAGGCTCCTTTGATCTGTGACCGGCCGATGACATGTAAACAGAGAATGACATCAGCTTCATGGCCTCATTTGTATCTGTTATTCCTGAGTTACAGAGTTACATGCTTCCTTCAATATTCACTAGATTTTTCCTCCATTAGTAACATTGGTAACAAAAATGAATGCCACCAACAACACACCAACACCATTAATAATGCTGTCACTGGGATGACTGCTGAGGCGTCAGTGTCAATGGTATTTCCATGATGTTAGTATTTGATTCACCAACAATGTCAATAACATAAGAAATACCTAATAAAGATTCATGGAAGCATGTAACTCAGACAATAACAGATACAAGTGTAGCCATAAAGCTAGAGTCATTCCATGCTCAGATGTCCTCAGACCATCATAGATCAAAGACGACTCATTTATTATTTGATCTTATTTATTACAAACACCCGGTTCTCAAGTAGTAGAGTAAACCTTATTGGTGAAGTACACAGTGCTTTGATAATACAACACATTGTTTCAAAGATAATAGATCATGATATATTATTTCAAATTTTCATGTGGAGCAACAATGGTCCCAAATTACCATCCCTCCCGTAGCAGTAGTTGGCATAGTGAGACTGACTGTGCCACAACATTCCCCTCTGTCTTTGGTTCCTGTCAGTACTGGTATCATGACTTCCATGTCTTTAAGTTCCGATACTTTATTACTGAAAACTAATACTTTTCTATGTCAATTACAAGTTCTTGAATCACGATTATCATAATTATTATTACGATTAATACCTTACTCCCCTATAGTAGCTCTCCAAAAGTGATGACCACAGCAGAAATTCCTCTAGATACTCTATCAGTTACTTTTCATCATGTTACATCACACTTTTTACCTTCCATTTCTCTTAATGTTGTTCTACATTCTTTTTCCACACAAATTTTTTGTCAACAATACTATTTGACACCTGTTTATCAGAAAAAAAAATAATGTGCAGCCAAATTATTATGGAGTAGGATAAAAAAAAAAAAAAAAAAAAAAAAAAAAAAAAAAAAAAAAAAAAAAAACCCAGATAGACAAAGCCAATAACCCAATTTAGTAAGGGATGATATCTACACCAGGACTGGCAGCTAACAATCAGCTGCCTCTAATGTTCTTACATAGTTGGTCTGTAAATGCAAAACTGTGAGAGTAACACCTGTATGAGGTAACTGTGGACATAAAGGGAAATGTAGTGGCATCATGCCTTGAAATAATTTATAGAATGTCCTAAATGTTATGTAAAACATAAAATGCATGACACAAGCTATTGTTCCCACAGTCTGTCAAATTACTATTTTTCTCCATTATGATTAGTAGGCATAAATAAATGTCGTGATGACGAATTACATCAATAAAAATGTTATGCACCTTTTACACACATCTCAAAGTATGAATCCTTCCCAAAAGGTAATTGTAATAAGTGGCACAGGTACGAGCAGTACTGTAGTTTTAAGTTTAAAATAAGTTTTTTTTTAAGAAATATAATGGTGAAATAGAATATGGAATAACAAAGGAAAAATATCTACATATATAACAAACTTTCACCATGGGACACCTTTAGTACTAGTATATCATAAATGTTCACTTGTAATATACTGTATTTCTCTGACTCATCACTGTTGACCTCCAGAAGATTCTCTGAGCCACAAAGGCTTAAGCACTACGTCATTCCAACGAAAGTATCTGGTATTGGATTATCATGAACTATATCCTTCAGAATGCATATCAGACTTGAATGTACTTTTAAGAATTCTTTTTCCTGAAATTTCACTATAAAGCTACTGTGCTAGTCTGAATTAAAAGAAAAAAAACTTTGAATCTTGGGCAATGCCTAATCATGACAACATAAATCATAGAAAAGTCAGAGTTAAGATCACCATGCATACTTAAGTCATGAGATATGTGAAGGCATTACAGTTGATGACAGTGAATGTGCCATGTGGTCAGACTCATGAGATTTTTAGAAAAGGGGAAAATATTCTATAAGATTTGAGTTATAAAAACAAACTGTTAATAGTGTGACAGTGACAGGAATACTCCATCAGTTTGTGAACCACTGTAGTTGATTCATGAGGAGAGGGTGCAGAGGGAGGCGCCTACCTTCAACATCCCTGGCGATCACTGTGGTACTTCTATCAACTTGAGACTTGGACTTGTCTGATTACGGTGGTGTGGCGCAGCGCCGCACAGGGGGTGAGGCAACGTCCCCAGCAAATTAGGAGGAGAGGGGTGGACAAAAAGAAAAGAAAAACCACCATTGACAAAGTAGCATATGTACACAAGATTGTGGGGTAGCTACTGCTGTGTCATGGGGAAGGTAACATTACATCAACTGAAATGTCAGAAGTGACATACCTTTTAGAGATGGACTAGTGTATTATTTTAACGCTGATGGATGTCTCATCTTCCCTGAGAAAATTCACAATTTCAAGAAATAACTACATCAAACACAGTACATATTTCCAACTGTAATCCATCACAGTACGGAACAAGGGAATCCACTTAGTAAGTTTCTTTACAATGCACCTCATATTGTATGAGTACATCTGAAAATCACAAAGGTTCATCTCTACACCGCCATAATATGAACAATACCCTGTAGAGAAGCATGCATTATAAACCAATAGGAAAGAGTGTGAAGCAACCTCTCACACCACACCACACCATGCTGCCTGCCATGCATCATCACCACCCTAATCACTCTATATATAGTGTCTTGATGCCCTATATGCTACATTTGTCCTCTCATAAATAATGTGACACAAGTTAAAAAATTTCCCCTATTTGACATGTAACTAGTTTTTTCTACTTTACAATATGATATACTTTACTTTATGATGCCCATTGATATATTTATTGCACGTGAAGATCATATAATGTTCAACTTTCATCTCTACACTATATAAAAATACAAATACAACAATCCTCTTGATAATGTATCAGTATAAAAAAGACCATTGTTCAAAAGTGATATCTAATTTACTTTCTTTCATGAAATTAGGTTTATCTTGCAATAACTTGTAATTTTCTTTTTGTAGATAAAATCGACATCGAATTTTGTTGCATCATCTTACTTTTCATAATAAAATAAATGTATGGAAATGAAGTATCCATGGGAATTTGTATCAGACACATGATAAAGTGCATTTAAACATATATGAATACATATTTTGGTTTAACTGGTAGAAATTAGTCATTTGTGGATAACGCGAGGCTGAGAAGACCACATACATATATGAAATATCAACTTAAACATCACCGAAGATACAGTATGTTAACATATATTTTCCAAGTCTTTTCTACCAAATGCTAACAAAGGTAAGATGGCATAACCTTATTTTTTGATGTATAAGACAATCATATATATCAAGGCTATTTTGGGAGAAAAGTTGTTTCTCACACATTTATTGCTTAAAACTTCCTATTCTACAGCACTAAAAAATATCAAATATGATTTCAAACAACCACTCTCCAATATTAACAGTTTTTGTTTTGATGGCATAAGAAAGACAATAGGAAGCTTCACACAATACTGATCAGAATACTTTTACTCATCAATAATTGTAGTCATACGTAAGACTGCCCCGCGAAAAAACTTCTCACATTATTTGGTTTTTTTGTTTGTGCAGGTGATTTTTATTTTACAAACATGACCAAAGCTGCAAAAAGTGGAACCATAATGATGATGGTTGATGGAAAGTTTACATTCACAGTCATAACTGATGGATCTGCACCCTTGAAATGGCAACAGTAACTCAGATTCATAACATACAGTAAAATTGGATACTAAAGCGACAATCCAATAATAGATAATTATTTAAGTTAATATTTCATAAGACTATTAATGGAAATTTGATTTCACTTACCATCATTGAACTAGTTAATTTCTGGCAATGTGATTTTTGTTTGATAAATTGTGAATTTTTTTTATGATAAAATCATTATCATTTTATATTTTCTTTTTAGGTTCTTTAGTATCATCATCAACTTAACAGCATTAGGGTTGTCTGATGATTGGTGTTGAAGTGAACTTTTGGGTAAGTGGTCTCCAACACAAGTTACAAGTTTAGTGACGGGACAGTCAATGATGACCAAACTCCACTTGGAACTTGATGATCATTATGGTCTGACTGGTAAGACATCGTGTACATAAGTTGAGTGATCTATCAAAGGTTTGATCCCTGGCTGCAGACATCTCATGGCTATCCCTTCAGATAAATTTCCCAGTGTTTCAAAACACGAGACATTATAGCAATGGCAACAATGGGATCTCCAGTGAAGAATATGTATAAAGTTTGAAGGAAGAAAAAATGTTTGTGACTCACTGGGGACTCGATCTGCTCTTTCAAAGAGACGCTTTCATATAAAAGAAAATAAGGATTAAGAGAAAATTATGCTTTAGGAATAGGAGACTTAAAAATGTTTACAATAACTGGAAACACAAGTGTGTAGTGGTGGGACAGTCAACAATGATCAAACTGTACTTGAAACTTAGTAATCATCATGATGTGACTGGTAATACGTCATGTATAATGAGTGTCCCGTCATGGGTTTCAAACCAGGCTGCAGCCATCTCATAAATTTCTCAGTGGTTCAAAATACGAGGCGTTACACAAAAATTTCAAAACAGCAATTTTTCTTAATTTAAAAATCACCAAGAAAAAAAAAATCTGACTTATTGCATTGACTTTTGATATACAGAATGCAGGGTAGTTTTCTGCTCGTTCATTTTGGGAAAAAGTATGTCTAATACACCAAAACAATGGGATTTGAACACATTTTTGCTTTTCTTAGGCTTATAATCTACAAATAAATCTTAACACTTTCAGTGCACATAATGTAGCCTAATTCGTCTTGCTGAACTGTAAAAAAAAGAAAAGAAAAACATGGAAAAACATTCATCAATACCTGATATCTGAAATATTACAGTTACAAACAGCAAATTGTTATTCAAGACGTCATGATGAATATATTGGTTCACTTGATTATATAAGCCAGCTATATATATATATATATATATATATATATATATATATATATATATATATATATATATATATATATATATATAGAGAGAGAGAGAGAGAGAGAGAGAGAGAGAGAGAGAGAGAGAGAGAGAGAGAGAGAGAGAGAGAGAGATAAGAGAGACAGAGAGAGATAAGAGAGAAGAGAGAGAGATAAGAGAGAAGAGAGAGAGATAAGAGAGAGAGAGAGAGAGAGAGAGAGAGAGAGAGAGAGAGAGAGAGAGAGAGAGAGAGAGAGAGAGAGAGAGAGAGAGAGAGAGAGAGAGAGAGAGAGAGAGAGAGAGAGAGAGAGAGAGAGAGAGAGAGAGAGAGAGAGCTGGCTTATATCCCCCTTAAGTGAAGTAAGATATTCATCATGAGGTCTTGAATAATAGTTTATTTGAAGCCTGTATTTATCAATACCTATGAATGTTCACAACAATCTCGTGAATGGTTAGCAATTTCTTGAGATTTTATAGGGACACTTTATCGCATTTGAGATGCCCCAAGTTGTGAGTGCTCCAGACCACTGGTAAAGCCTCCAGAATGGTCATAATATATAAACATGACCATTCACAATAGTTAATAACCATACATATTTTTTTTTAGTATACTATATAGGGATGTGGAGCTGAGGAAATCAGGGCATTTGGATAATTTCCAACAAACTTTCAAATAAATGGGATAAACAGCCACACATGATGAAGTGAGGCATTAAAGCTGCAGCTCACGATAGCGGGAGACTACCGGCTGTTACTAGCTCTCAGCAGCTCTTAGACAATAATGGGCCCAGGTGACTCTGTGGTACAGTGCTCGGCTCATGACCTATACGTTGCGATTTCGATCCTGATTCAAGGTAACTTCTTGATGAGAAGGATAGTACTCTCTTATTAACCCTAGCAGCACTATAGGGTCTATAGTTACCTAGTTCAAGGGGATTATTTAATCATCTTTTAATCTTAGAAAATAAACATTGATTTTCTATTATATAAAAAATCAATTATACTTGCTATCTCATTACATCACTAATAAAGAATATATTTTAGGCAAATGATTATGATATAAATCCCCCTTAAATGACAAGATTTTAAAAAATACAGAACTCATATCTAGTCAAATTCTTGCTGAAACCAATATATGTTTTCACACTGTGGACGTGATTGGTGGGCTTTCATTACTCAGCAGTGAACAGATGTACTTGAACTGGTGAGGGAATATAACAAATACAAGCCAAGGACTTGACAAAGGATGCTTTGGAGACATGGTTGAATATTTTGAAAGCAAAATCACTGCAGCACAAGTAACAACAACAGTAGGTGAAGAGCACAAGATCTCACGTCCACCAAGGCAATACTAATGTGAGACAGGTGTGTCTTATTCCAAACATTACTGGTTGGCCAACACTAAGATAATTGAATGTTGGAAGAATATTAGGAGAGATAGATAGAAATAGGTTCATCACATGACTGTAAATTCTGTCTAAACCACATATAACTAAGTTTTGGTGTATGTAGATAATTTTTACACCCAGTGAAATCTTTAGGTAGGTATTCTAAATCCACAACTTTGGTCCATAGAAGCTGGATCTTTCTCTGGTATTATGCTTGATAAGGAAGGTTAAATAGCATTACAAGCACCATTTACACCAATGCTGTGGTGACAAGTGGAACAATGCACAAAGCTACACCACTAGTCTCCCTGAGTATTGTTACCAACATTACAAACATACTCATCAAGTAACATCAGGATTAGTACAAATTGTGCATTCTTATAGCCCCATGAATTATTTTTTCTGCTCAAAAATTTTGGTAAAAACATTAATTCTGTGGATGAAACACTGATAATCTTGACCCGCTGGATATCCTACTACAAGATTTCATAAGGGATGAGACTGAGCAAGAGGTAGGAGTTTGTGAAAGATGGTGGTGAAGACAAAGCAAGGAGAAGAGATGGATGCAAAAGTAGAAAAAAGATAACACATTCTTCACTTTAGATACTTTTTAGCATTCACCTTAAGCAAATGAGCATCCTTATACAAGTAACTTAAATTACATTCATGAATTTGAATGTGTGCAAATATCTGTAGGGCTTCTAATATGGTAATGTGTGTGTACCCTATTCTTTTATGGGCATTTCGGTGTCAGATGATAACAAAATGTTAAATTTTATATGAAAAAATAGATTTTTTTAAAATCTCCAATTTGACGATATTAAGTTATTACAAACTAGACTCAGATAATGGTACTGATACTATACTGCAATTCTATCACACAACTAGTCAGGTGGCATGTCAACTAATATTTCAATTATATACATAATTATGTGTGATAACATAATACCCTGTCCTTAAACATCAAGATTCCTGGTGCAGGTACTGAACCATTTATTTGGCCTCCAGAAAACTGCAATTACCAGAAAGTTGGCAGTTTTTTTTAACTTACTATTTTCTAATCTAGCAAACTTCTTGGTAATTAATCACTCAACCACTTAGATCTGATTGTCAAGATGTACACATTGGCAGCAACAATTATCAGTTTCAGCAGGACAATTGCTATGGTTACTTGCCCCTCCCTGCATTGATGTGATTATTTATCCCAATCTATTATAATTTTCATTGATTAAGGCCAACAGAAATCACGTAACCTTTAGTTACAAGTTTGCCAATTAATGGTTCAATACCCAAATTACATTATTCCTATTTCAATTATATGCTAAGGTTTAAATCACAAGTATGACATAGGAATCTTCTGGTAAGTTAAGTAATATACATAAATCAAATCAAAGTTTAGTTGAGAACCTCAACAACAAAGATGACAAACATAAAACAAATCTGAGGTACCCTATGAAACCTTTTTGCCAGGAAATACAGAGAAAATGGTGTGTCTTAATTATCGCTCAGACAACAATTACACAAAAAACTTATATTATTCTGAAAAAAAAAAGATTACTACAACCAGGATGGAACTAATAACTGTTTGTCCTCTTTTAAAAACAATATAAACCAATTATATAGATAGATCTATACAAAGAAATAAAATACTGCCAGAGCCAGTTACTGTGGTCTATTTGTGATGAGTGTTCCTTGTCAACTGGTGAGCAGTGTAGTACAACGTTGAAACTGAGTGGAGACGTGTACTGGTACTCCAGGAATCAGACTCGTCTAGTAGAGAATGTATCATGTGTTGTTGGGTATGTCGTCTAGTAATTCATCTAAATTATCTACATGTCAGTTCATGTGAAACATCACATAATATAACATTCCACAGAATGATTCACATTAAATCAATATTACCGCAAAATCTTCCCATAAATTGCTTTCTTGAAATGTCTTCCCACAAGAGCTCCCATAGAAGCTAATTTCTCACACAAAATTGTGGGCATTTCCCCCGAAGTTACAACACTGACCTAGCAGTGAAACAAAGTACTTTACAGAAGAATTGATCCCGTAAATGAGTCGGAGTCGAAAGTATTTTTAAAGACTCCAATTCCAACTCCAGCCAAAATTAGCCAAATCCTTGACTCTTGACTCTGACTCTAACTTCAACTCCACACACCCTGATTTACAGCTGGCATTGGTATATTCTGGGAGCCATTTTCAATTCTTGATAGAATGAAAACAGGATGAGCGTAGCCAAGAAATTTGAGTTTTAGGATTACACATAATGTGTGAAAGATTCATCTCCATGCAAGAAACACTGAGGCAATGAGGCAATGAGCAGAGAAACAGGTTTTGAATATGAAAACTCAGTAATCATTATATGAGAACTCAAAATAGTTCAGTCTTAGGCCCTTCCATTTTGTAGAGACACAATGACAGAAGCATCCCAATTTTAATGGATGTGAAGGTG
>JAXIVD010007383.1:12500-20286 GCA_036785275.1 Cancer borealis
TCATTTTTAGATCCTACTGCTTTTCTAGCTTATGGTCACAGTCAAGTCAATACTACAATTAATATTACAATGATTTCCTACTACAGTGTTCTTTACTTATACCGAACTAAAAAGACAGTGGTTGTGTTTAGGTGTCAACATGGTGAGTATTGCCTACATGTGTATGAGCCTCCCCTGATACTCCTCTAGGACACAGTAAATGCCTGATCATGGTTGTTTTCAACATCTTTAAGGCATTGTAAGTATGTGTTAGTTTATTCCAAGCAGAGCATTAGTAATTATTAGTTATATATATTGCTCAAGGATCAAAATCATCTATAACATATATATCATTATGATCTATAATTATACTTCTTTTATGAGGTAGCAGCTCATCAAGTAGCATCACTGTTAGCTTGTTTAAATGAACTAAATAATGAAACTTCACATATCTATTTACTTATATATCTTATCACACCATAATGGCCATTTGTCTGACACTCATAGGGTTGCAATAATTTTTCCTTTTAAGCTTGAGTATCTCCGTCAAAGTGAGTGTTAAGCAATCACTCCATTACCGCATCAGCAAACCAATACATAAAACAGAAAAATACAATAGAAAAATGTATTTACTCTTTAAGTTATATGATGAATTCGCATTAGTCACTGGTTTTGTTAGATAATTATTTAGTTTTCAAAATGTGCTACTTAATTACTGTTCTCCTGAGTATTGACAGCATCCATGGCTATCCTGATTAATAATTTTAATTTACCAACATCAATTAATAAGGGTGTTCCTTGAGCAGCTATCTACAAGGTCAAGTTAAGTCTATAAAATACAAAATAGGAAATCCAAATACTTTGCAATAGCTTTATATAATCAATCACACAAAACATATAAAGCAACAAAACAACAAATGAAACAATAGACTACATCACATCATCAATTATTTAATAAAACCAAAAATCTGGAAATCTATCTACTACAAAATATTTCAAATTACTTAAATATTTGCCATATGAGGATTTTTGATATTCAAAGAAAAATTTGTCAACTATTAATTGGCAATTTACAATATAATTTCTGGAATATAATCAGCTTAATTTTCCAGTACCTTAATATCTGAACCTGTCTATCTGTGTATTTTGATGCCAGTTCCTTGGTAATTTCCTGGAAAGGCTGCCAAGGGATCACAATATCCACCTGCTCCTATCCAAATATTTCACCCTTACAGATGCCAGTTCTTTTGTCTTTTTCACCCTCTTTTCTCTCCCATCAACTCCAAGATACCAAACCACATCAGGATACTGCACTTCACTACCTTTAGCTCTCAAAAGTTTATTTTTCTAATTCTTGCCAAATCTGTAGCATTTTCATGGTTTTCTCTATAATGTTTTGCTTTCAGCTTTGGGCCTACATTTAAAAAAATCTTTCCTTTCCAATCCTTTCCACATGAGCAACTTACTAAACCATGATATCTCTCTAAAATAATAAAGAAAAACAAAAACGCTGTGTCAATCTACACACTTCTCTCTCTTTTGTTATTTAATTTATTATATTATTTTGCTCCACAAACTGTCTACATTTCTTTGCCTATACATATATACTCAGTATATGATCAATATTATATGAAAACACATGTAGATAGATGAGGATACAAGACAAAACTGGAATGAGAGAGTAAGAGTGAGAGATGGAGACAAAAGAAGTGTACGTACAGGAGCAAACGTAGACTTTTAACATATCCACTTCATTAAGGAAATTCAAAGAAACAGGCACCAGAATAAGGAGATTGACAGATGCAGGAATTAATAGCCTCAGACTGGGGGTTGTTTTGGTAACACTACAAACCATGGCATCAATTGTCTTTCTTCAAAAGTCCTCGGTTGACAAGCTTGAGCTCATGTGGTTATATGTAAAAAGTATCTATAAATACACTTAATATATCTAAAAGCAAAAAACAGATACAAAGAACTTCTTAAATCATTCATACTTAATGACTGATGTTTACCAGCTGACCACAACTAGAGAGTATTGAAGTGATTCAAACGTGTGTGTGTGTGTGTATGTATGTATTTACCTACTTGTAGTATACAGGATCTGAGCTACACTCGTGTGGTCCTGTTTCCCTGTCTATATTTGTCCAATTTCTCCTTCAGGTGTTGTACATTTCTTATCATTATCATCTTTTCCTTTAGTCCCAAATATCTATACTTCTCTGGGGAATGTAGTACATTTTTTTCTTGTTTTAGCAAATTCCTTTTTGAAGTTTTTTTCTTGTTCCCTCAAATGTCTAGCTTCTCCTTTTCTTTCTATTATTAAATCTTTTCCATCAGTTTACTCCAGGTTGTTCATCAATTTACATATTGTAATTAAGTCTCCTCTTTCTCTAAGTGTTGTCAGTTGCATTTCTTTTAATATTTGTGTGTGTGAGTGTATCATCTCCAGTTGCAGTAAATGGTCAACACAGTAATATATGCTGCAAAAATATCAAACTATTCATGTTTCATGTGTACTTTGTCTTTATTGGAAGTCTTACTGTACACCTTGTTATACAGATGTCAAGCATTAACTTCCTCAGTTATTTAGCTCAGAAATAGTCAAGTACTGTATCAATGAACAGTAGTTTTGAGAGGCAGCAGCATATTTTCCCAAACATTAAATAAGAATGAAGGGTAAAGTGAAAAAAAATAAATAAATAATAAAAAAAAAAAAAAATAAATAAAAATGAAAAGCTATCAAAAATCATATTTGTCAACATGGATTACAAGAAGTGCATGATAGAGATTTCTTAAAATGAAATCCATTGACACAGTTCCGGTAATATATATATATATATATATATATATATATATATATATATATATATATATATATATATATATATATATATATATACACACACATATAATATATATATATATATATATATATATATATATATATATATATATATATATATATATATATATATACACACACATATAATATATATATATATATATATATATATATATATATATATATATATATATATATATATATATATATTTATTTATGTGTGTGTGTGTGTGTGTGTGTGTGTGTGTGTGTGTGTGTGTGTGTGTGTGTGTGTGTGTGAATAAATATATATATATATATATATATATATATATATATATATATATATATATATATATATATATATATATATCTTTTTTTCTTCAAATAAACACAACACTATCTAGGGTAATGTGTTCATGCATATTATGTAATACGTCTTGATAGCTGTCCATTTTATTTCAAGTTCTACTCTACAATACTGAAATATTTCTTTTTCTCTTACCCTTTACATCCTCCTCTTCTATGGTGGTGCTGGAGTCAGTGCTTTCCTTCACCTGTGATCCATCTCCCTTTTTGGTGATGATGGAACGGCCTGTGGGCACAACACAAAGTGGTAACTCTGAAGGGACAGCCTGGCCAGCTCAGCTACTTATAATATGCTTTGCTGCCCCAGTCTCTTGAATACAAAGCTGTGCTTTTTATTGGGATACATTACCTAAATTCAGAACTCTAATTTAATACTGGAAAATTTGGTCTACTTACCAAGCCAAATGATACAAAGTAAAGAATTGCATAGTTCTGATTATTACATCAACCACACACACTCTCTCTCTCTCTCTCTCTCTCTCTCTCTCTCTCTCTCTCTCTCTCTCTCTCTCTCTCTCTCTCTCTCTCTCTCTCTCTTCTCATCAATGTTTGAATTTTGAGCCTATAATATATCTTGTATATTTAACCCTTGTTCATAAAACAAAAAACATGAACAAATGTGCACTACTATAATTTAGATTCCACATTTTACTCTGTAAAAGAGTAAATACAGAGTAAATGTTTATCTTTGCTTTGTATAAATAACTACAATCTGGGCTACATTTGCCTCTTCTAGAAATGCCCCCATTATAATATTCATCAGTTAATATATTGAAGATTACAGATAAAAATGTATAATGGCTAACTATGATTTATGAACCTATGTAAAGTAATTGACATTTCTAGCAAATCAATATAATTCTTTAAAATTATATATCCACCTACATAATGATTATTAAGACCAAACAACATCTGAGCACACGAAAACAGCATAAAATAGTTTGACATGTAGTTGCACCACAATTCATAATTCTTATTAACGTCTATAAAAGAGTAAACAAACTTATTTGCTGTTTGAAAAAAGTTTATATCAAATATATATTATATATATATATATATATATATATATATATATATATATATATATATATATACATATATATATATATATATATATATATATATATATATATATATTATATTATATATATATATATATATATATATATATATATATATATATATATATATATATATATATATATATATATATATATATATATATATATATATATATATATATGTATACACATACATACATGTATATATATATATATATATATATATATATATATATATATATATATATATATATATATATATATATATATATATATATATATATATATATGTTTTCCTTCATACTACTAATTCATATTTTCATTGCACTCAAATTAAAAATCATTTGGAGTCCAAATATGAGAAAAATCTTCATTACATTTATGGAGAATGTTATGACACTAATATGGTTAAAACTAGAAAAAACATTCAGGGAATCATAAATTTTATAAATTTAGCTTTCCGCTTAGCAAAAGCAGCAGCTTCAAAGGACCATGTTAAACACCCTCCATCTACTGCCTTACTATCCCTACAAGTCAGGTCCTTTGATAGCAGTGGCTCCTCTACTTTTACTTAGGCTCAGAGTGAAATCCCTTGAAACTGCTGCTATATATTTTTTTTTAACAAAATGCAAAGCCATGCAACACAAAACAAATGATCATGCACAATGAAAGGTTTAATAAACTCCCAATGTGCATTAAGTGAATGATAATTGATGTGGGATATTTAGTGGGCAATACTGAATCTTTTATAAGTTCATGAGAGGCAATACTTACATTGCTTAATCAAATCACAAACTCCTAAAAAGATTTTCATGATTTTCTATCCTGATGGTTCTAGTGACACTCGTAAAAAATATCTAAAAATCAATGTAGTGACTAAAGAATGATGACAGTTCTTTGCAAATTTTCCTAGCTCATCAAGTTTAAACTCTGTCATTCAGTAAATAGTATGAGCACCCTATACATTGCTTTACAGCTTATCTTTATTTCATTTGCGTATGTATACATATATAGAAATTAATAAACACCAAATTTTGTATTGATCATTGTCAAATATAGTACTACAAAGTTTCCTTCATTCAAGTATAATTAATTTAATAGTTTGATTAATTAAATACACATTACGTGGAGCTGTGTCATTTATTATTGTAATAGATTTTATAATTTCAATCAATTGATGAATCAATTAATTAATGAATCAATCAATGAATCAATCAATGAATCAATATATATATATATATATATATATATATATATATATATATATATATATATATATATATATATATATATATATATATATATATATATATATATTATATATATATATATATATATATATATATATATATATATATATATATATATATATATATATATATATATATATATACCATGTTGTATGGTTTATCTATATTAACCAATTATTAATATTTCAATCAACAATCTATCTTCACATATGTATATACACAATATGCTCCTATATATTATCCATTAATTCCCTCCCAATATTGTATCACTTATCTGGATTCTGGCTCCATGGAAAATTTCTCAATTACTAATATTTCAAAATCAAACAAATTATTAACTTTATTACTGCTTGAAACTATATCAGGATTTCAAAATTTCGCTTCACTCCATGAAGACCCTAAGATTGGATGATAAAGAAAAAATAGAGGAAAAAAATCGTAACTAATTATGGAAATTGTGCAAGTTCAAGATCTGGTACAAGGTGAGTGATTTATTTGGAAGCAAACAATTCTAAATGCAAACTCAATAAACCAAATAAAGTTTCTTTTTTTTCGTTAATCAGTCTATTCACGGCTATCTTATTCTTATGCTTCTAAGATATTCAATTACTACTCAATAAGTTGACCTAGTACTCAATAAGTTGACCAAGTACATGAGACAATCTCAGTATCAATGTCAGAAAAATTTTGTTTAAGTTTGTTTTTAAACACACACTTAGCAGATCCCCATTTGTGTCAATGTGTCACCAAGTACATGAGTACTTGTTGATATGCACCCATATAAAATCATACAACCATTGTAATATATACATCTACAATACTATTATGTATGTACTACAGTCTCACATCCTCATTTTTTACTTTAAGTCAATCACTTAATATTGAGGAGGAGGATGACATGTAATCATCTGTTATGTTTATAAAATCAAGGTCTTAAATGTTAGGGTTGCTGGCCATTACTGAATGATATTTGTTAAAATTATAATGTTAGCCAGTTTATATCCATTGTGCTCAAACTCTTGTTTTAATGATAAAATAATTATCTATACTAACTAATAAGAAACATTTATATTTTGGTAATTTCTGAAGTAAATAAACAGATTTTAAATTAAATGATGCAGTGATGCATTGAAGTGCATTAAAGACAAAAGTTCATCTTATTATTGTTTACAACTAAACCTTTCCCACACGTCAGGTGGCATATTGAAAAAGAGGTTTAGTATCTATACTAATTCTAGAAGACTTCAAGTAAATGTCTTCTTTATCAGTGGCAAAAAATAACTACCTTTTCTTATAATGATAAAGTACAATCAATTCTTTTAAACCATATATTTTCTAAGAGATGTGACGAGGCGGTGTAAGTTAAAGAAACATTAATAAAGCTGTGTAATATTGGATGTCTATTAATTTTCTTTATTTCATATTATGTACCACCATATTTATGTGAAAATTCTTTTTATGCTGCAAATTACACAGCAAACATTAGATTTGATTAATATATGGTGAAAAGCAGAGTTTTTAAAAAATGTATGAAAATTAATGCAAATTTTGTACTCAATAAAGCCGTAACATACCATGCAGGATGAGTATCAACTTCACTCTCCTAGTCAAAATTATTATTCAAATCAATGGTCTGACAAACCAACAAAAATCAAGAATGCAAACAACAAGCACAAGACTGCAAATCATGTATAATAAATTCATAAATATATTGAAAATAAAAGTTCTATCAAAGTAAAACAATACCACACAGAAGCATTGCAGCGCCGGAACGGGCTTACCACTTTCTAGGAGAGAGGACATCATAGTGCCATGGGATTTACCACAAGATGGGAGAAGAAGACAGAGTGGTATTAGGAACATATGCCATCACGGGTGTGCAACTTATGCCCTATATATTAGGTGTTATGGGCTTGTAAAATGAGGGAGGGTGGATTTTAAGCCTTAGCAAGGCAGACCTTTTTTTCATAAACTATACAAATTCAGAGATTGTGTAGATACTGAGCAAAATGCCATAATCATGTAATGCTTTGATCTGGATCTGGTCCAAATTTTAACAAAAAGTTCCTCGCTTGAAAAAAATGCAAATTGACAGCTACCATAACTTTGGTGAACAATAAAGTCATCAATAAGACAAGTGTTGCCTTGCCTATAATTAAGGCACTTTGCCTGACATAAATGTGCATGGTAGTACTGAAGAAGTAAGACAAGTATGTTGATACAAGTGACTACGCGAAGATGTTTTTATCAAAGGTCTGCCTGCTGAGTGGTAAAGACCGATGGAGATAATGACACAAAACTTGATA
>JAXIVD010007384.1:0-2500 GCA_036785275.1 Cancer borealis
ACTCTCTCAACCTTCGGACTCACCAGAATTATAATCTTTAAACTCGTATTACTGAACCTTAACCCTAAGATGCTTAATCAATGCAAACCTAACCGAGATAACACTGAAAATAGTAATGAAAGGAGAGACAATGACAGAGGTAGAGGGGCTGGTCAGTCTTCTCAAAATACATCGTTTCTCGTAGACAAAACGCTTATAAGAGTCCAGACGGTGCAGTTTCGCATAAACTAATTCAAGCCAACATTTAATGTTTCCAGAAATTGTACAAGTATGCAAAGGAACTCAAGCGTTGCCGTGACCTCACCTTTGGAATTGATGAAACAGGTATTCCTCGTGGGATGTTTTCGATGGTAGATATTGAAAGGAAAAGACGGAAGGACTAGACTAAGCAAGGAAGAAGGAGGAGGAGGAGGAGGGAGGAGGAAGAGGAGAAAGAGGAAGAAGAGGAGGAAGAGGAGGAAGAGGAGGAAGAGGAGGAGGAGGAGGAGGAACACATAGGAACACATAGGAAGAACAAACAGCAACAGGCCTACTGGCCCTTACGAGGCTGTTTGTGATAAACTAGACTACACTATCTAATCTGGGATGAAGGATACAGGATAGTAAGGGTGAGGGATTCTCCCACCAGCCACGACTGGCAGGAGAGGAAGGCCAACCATGCAATATAAGTAAAAATAAATAAATAAATGCGTGGAATTAGATTAGTCTAGCCTATTACTACTGTCACTAACACTACTACCTGGCAAGCGATGTCAGGCCCCTAGCGACGTCCTTCCGAATCGAGATTTTGTAATTACTGTACATTAGAAGGAACTTGCTCAAAGTTTACTATGTTGACGAATAATGTTTTAGTTGCGGATTGGCTTCTAAGTATTTGTCCAGTCTATTTTTGAATGTATTAATTGTTTTACTGTCGACGACATTGGCGGGCAGGGAGTTCCAAACGTTAACGATCCGATTAAAAAAGAAATGTTTAGCTTCGTTTGATGTGAATCTTTTACCAGTAATCTTAAAAGTATGACGTCTTCTTGTTATATTTGATCGATCAAAAGTAATGTAATCTTCTGCATTGATATTATCAAATCCTTTAATTATCTTGAACATTTCAATTAAATCTCCTCTCATCCTTCGTTTTTCGAGGCTGAATAAGTTTAATTCTTTAAGTCTTTCTTCATAAGGTTTATTTTTCAGCCTTGGAATCATTTTCGTTATTCTACGCTGGACTCTTTCCAGTTTGTCAATGTCCTTTCTGTAATATGGGGACCAGAACTGTACGCAATATTCAAGATGAGGTCGTACTAGTGAATTATGCAGTTTTAATATGACTTTTTCTGATTTATTTTCGAAAGTACGCCCAATAAAGCCGGAGGAGGAGG
Organism: Cancer borealis; assembly: GCA_036785275.1. NCBI lineage: Eukaryota > Metazoa > Arthropoda > Malacostraca > Decapoda > Cancridae > Cancer > Cancer borealis. Next base: position 1,377 of record JAXIVD010007384.1, read on the forward strand.
AGGAAGAGGAGGAGGAGGAGGAGGAGGAGGAGGAGGAGGAGGAGGAGAAAAAAAGAAGAAGAAGAAGAAGAAGAGGAAGGAGGAGGAGGAAGAGGAGAAGAAGAAGGAGTAGAGTCGAGGGTCACTGGAAAATTTAATCTACACAACGTTTCTAATTTTACGGTCTGGCAACTTTGCAAACTTAAGTAACGAAGCATTTTTTGAAATGGTTGATTAAAAGTGAAACTAAAGTTGAACATGAAGTTGAAACAAATTTTCTCCTTTTGATTGGGGATGATAACCTAAACACCTGATAGTGTCATCACCTGTGAGGATGACACTCGGTTATTAGCATTCCATTCCTTGAAGTGGCCACACACGAAGGAGAGTGGTGAAGCAAGGCTAACACAACCGCAGCTCTCGTGCAGATGGCGGCCTCATTTACATAATTGTACACCATTCTCTAATTGCCTGACCAGTGCTCCAGCTGCGTTGTATTTAACATCCGCTTGCTAATTTGTTGGTTTGGTGTGAACACACGTGCGGGAGGCAATGACCACGTGGAGGCGGCGGTCATGGATGCTCCTCACAGGTCTGCCTCCTTCAAATGGAATCCTGGGCTCGAGAATGACGCGTGAATGACATAACATCACATGTATATCCTGCTAATACATTACTTCAAAAATACCTCTTAAGGCCTCATTCACACCTTGATCTTAGATTTAGATATCAGCCTTGTAATTTAGGGTGGAAGGATGACTTGCACATTCCTCAAGCTTCATAGAATCAACGGCTGAACATAATTTTTAGATTCCATAGATGGCATTTTTTTAACCCTTAGATAAAATAAGGTTTGCTCTCCTCCGTTCACCTGTAAGACTCGTGTATGTGACGGTGTCCGGTCTATAGGCTGCGGCCGGTGACTTTCCACCTAACAGCCTCAGGTGATAAGGGGTGCCAAGGGTTGTGGCCGCCTCCCGTGCGGTTTAATATGCTAATTGAAGGTGTAATAACAGTTCCCGTCAGGTCGGCGTAGAATGTGAATATGTTCGTGGCTTGCGGGGCAGTACGAACAAACGGAGATGAATACTTACGCTTAATTTGTTTCTCTTTTCATTGCTAACATGTCGTGTAATTCATGTGGT
>JAXIVD010007384.1:10000-20283 GCA_036785275.1 Cancer borealis
CACACACACACACACAAACACACTGAAGCAGGTATTCAGCATCACCTCAGACTGACAAGAGTAAACATCCCTTGAGTGTGGACTAACATCGAGGTCTTAATAGCTGGAAGGGTGAGTGGAGGGCCGACCGTCAGGCTGAGGCTCTTGAGGGGCACTAGAAAGGAGCCCAAGAAGACAATGAGTTAAATATTCATCACTTTGACCTGCTTCCTGCCGCTCTTCTTCTTCCTCCTCCAACCTCGGACCTAAGATCATGAAAGTGTTATGTATTTTATTTTATTTTTTGTGGATTTAAAGTAAAGAGGGTTGGATGCAAGGATGGTTTGGTGATATTAAAAAGCTGCACATTTTGTGGTTGATTTCGTTTAGTTCATGTTTGCGTTTCCCTTTTGTTTCCACTTGCACTTTTTTATTGGAGGAAATACAGAGGATAAGGAAGGGAACATCTGGAAATGAAGGAAAGGTCACGATAGAGTATGGTACAATGTTGTTTGTAAGGGAAGCAGTTAAGGAGGAGAGATGGGCTGTGTATTTTGAAGGTGTGTTAATATAGAGGAAATAGAGAGGCTGAGATTGTTACAGTTGGAAGGATAAATGGAGTGAAAGTGTCATGAGGGCTTAATTACGTACACATCACGAAAAAGGAAGTAAAAGTGATGGAGATGAAAGGATGGAAAGCGTGCTATAGGATGTTTGAAAAGTGGCAGTACAAGTGTGATGGAGTGCTTAAGTAAGACTGTTAAATATGTGTTTTGTGATCAGTATGGTACAAATTGATTGGACGAATGCATGTATAGTTCGTTTGTATAAAGATAAAGACAATAAGTATGAGTGTGCAAGTTATAGGAGTATAAACGTGTTGAGTGTATTAGTTAAGGTGTATGGTAAGGTACTGATAAAGAGGATCAAAGGGGTACAGAATGTGTTATAATATGAGAGGAGCATGTGGCTTTAGAAGAGGCCGAAGCATTCTGTGCTTTGCTCTGATGGCCAGTGGAACAGGTTGGAGTTAATTCCTGACATTTTAAAATAAGATGTATATATTTGTCACTAATAACATCAACCTCCAATACGTGGTTCTGATGGCCAGTGGAAGAGATTGGAGTTAAGTCCGAGAAGGTCCAACCTGATTTACTGACTACCTCAATATTCTGGGCACCTCAGTTTTGAAGGTATGAGATATTTGATATATCAAATAATCGACATAATGTCGTGTGTTGAGCTTAGCCAAGCTAAACCCAGCAACATGCATGCCGATGCAGTGAACCCAAGGAAGCGGCGCCTTCCTTCCCCGTCCGATGCTGACGACGCAGTGAGGTTCATCAAAAAGATGAAGCACTCAAAGGGGAGGATTCCCCAAAAGCTTGTGAAGGAAATACTCCTTAATCTGCAAGCAATGGGTGTGCGTCTCCTGGAAGAGTGTGAGGTGAGGGCAATGAGGGATTCTGTGTGTGTGCGTCTGGGGTCAGGCTCCTTCGGGTCCTGCTACAAGACTGTAGACCCCGACACACAGCAGGAGGTGGTTGTGAAGACCTTCTTCGACGACAGGGTCGACGATTTGCTGCACGAGGTGGTGTGTCTGCAGAGGTTACAGCAGGCGGGTGTACAGCGTGTAATGGGCGTGTGTATGGACACGAATCAGTTACTTACCTATTACGCTGGAAAAGAGGCCGACCACTACTTTGAGAAGTATGGTGTCTCCTATGGTGACAAGTTGAGCGTGTTCTTACAACTGGCTCACACACTTGAGGGAGTTGTAAACAAAGGGTTTACTCATAACGACCTCAAGATTGATAACGTGTGTGTGTCAGTGGGGAGCAGCGGTCCTGTTGCTACAGTGATCGACTTTGGCGTCGCAACACCCTTGCACACCGAACGCATCTGTAAGAAGAAAACACGCCCTGAAGAACATCCTTGGGTAGCTCCCGAGCTCCAGCTGCACACGCATCCAACTAGTGAGGCCAGCGAAGTTTACTCCCTGGCTGACACTATGTGGGAGGAGCGGGAATGGCTGGTGACGGAGTTCGATCACCCCTTGGTTCGTGTCCTCAAGAGCCAGATGGATTCAGCAAGGAGCTATAACCCTGCAGATCGCCCCCACCTGGCAGACTTGGTGGTGGTGTTGCAGGCGCTTCATGACAAAGCCTTGCAGGCAACGCTTCCACATTCGTCACAAACAGAGGAGTGTGGTGTGCGATGGACGTATCCCCCACACATCAACTGCTGGATCAAGACGGTCAAGAAATGGAGTTGCAACGGAAAGCCGCCTCAATGGATAGCGAAGAAGCTATTTGAGTCGATGGAGAAGATGCGTTGTGAACAGATGGATGAACATCCAAAGGGACAGTCGTATTGAGGTGGATGTCAACAGGAAGCTCATTGAAACAACATGGAAAAAAAGTGCCACTTGTATGCCGAAGATAATGGAAAATTTGATTTTGTTTCAAATAAAGAAGGAATGTTTAAGTCAGTGCCACATAATTGTGGCACTACACTTGTTTATGTTTGGCACATTTGATAGCTGTATTTAGTTTTTGCAAAATATTTTCCTCTTAATAAATTTTTGTGCACAAAAATGTTTTTCCCTTTCCATAAATATCCTGTATACAGTTATATTGTGGTTTTACCTTTATTTAAAGTTTTTTTGTCTTATGTTTTGATAATATAGGTATTACATTTTTTTTTTCTCTCTCTCTCTCTCTCTATATATATATATATATATATATATATATATATATATATATATATATATATATATATTTTTTTTTTTTTTTTTTTTTTTTTTTTTTTTTTTTTTTTTCTTACATATTTCCTTTCCACTTCTTTGTTCACTGAGCTAATTATCTTCAAAAAATCTGAAAGCCTTTTAAGTCGTCTCGCTGGAACTACTACGGTGATTATTATTCTTTACTGTTCTGCTGAAAACAAAAATAATCGCCTTGTCATCTGGCTTGTTCGAAAGGTGGGTATCATCCCTCGGACACAACGAAACGCTTCCAAACACTCCTCTTCTCATTTGTAAAAGTTCATATGTGCAAGATAAAACTATCTCTCCATCCCCACCTTGTGTAGCGCAGACAGGCCACAAAGGCAGAGTAGATGACGCGTCACTGAGGTTCAACGGGGCTTTATAATAACGCCGCCGACTCGTGTAGTTTAAGGCCGACAAGTTGTGGTGTTGGTCATAAGCGGCGTGGTGGGTGCTGGCGGGTGCTGGCGGGTGCTGGGTGGTGTTGGCGGGTGCTGTTGAGCTGCTTTTTCTACCATGACTCTTGCGAATCCGAGCGAAGACCTCAGACACACTACAGGCAGTGGACGAGAAAGAGAGAGAGAGAGAGAGAGAGAGAGAGAGAGAGAGAGAGAGAGAGAGAGAGAGAGAGAGAGAGAGAGAGAGAGAGAGAGAGAGAGAGAGAGAGAGAGAGAGAGAGAGAGAGAGAGAGAGAGAGAGAGAGAGAGAGAGAGAGAGAGACGATAAGAAAAACTTGAAATATAATCAAGTAAAACGAAGAAAAAGTCATCAGTTAGAGAACAAGGAAAATTAAGGAAAAAAAGTACAACGCGTAGCAGGAAAGGAATGTAAGAAAACAGAGCAAGGGAAGCAAGGAAATGATTAGATGAAGGAGGAAAATTAATTAAAGAGACGTTGAAGATAAGATAAGATAACAACGAAGATAAAAAGAAAGCATGCGAAAGGCGGAGAGAAATACGTAAATTGTTGATAAATGAGTTGATCCAATGGGAATATAAGGTCAATAATGGTTATGCTGGAACATGAAAGGGAAGAGAAGAAAAAACGTAAGAATCAGCAGAAAGTGAAACTCGAATTGCAAAAAAATTATATATACAAAAAAACTAAGAAAAAAAATTATAGAACTTGAGAGCGGAAGTAAGTAGAGCGTGAAGAAGCCAAACGTTGCAAACGATGTTATAGAAGTAGTGAATGAAATAGTGGGGAAAAAAAAAATTTAAGAAACAAAATAAAACGAAATTATGTCAAATCAATACCACATGCTAGGGAAACAAGGAAGCCATGCAAAGTAATCAAATAGATAGAGAGTGGAAGGAAATTTTGGGAAACGAAAGTAAATATGATATAGATACAATATTTTAAATAGCGACAAAGTGAAAATCCGGCGAGAGATCCTTTGCCAGGCGAGGCACACACACACACACACACACACACACACACGCACACGCACACGCACACACACACACACACACACACACACACACACACACACACACACACACACACACACACACACACACACACACAACATAAAGTATCAATATTTACTTTGACTTTAATCTCACTAAACAATTTATTTATCATTTCATAAATTTAGTGAAGTGTTTTTGTGTGTGTGTGTTCGTGGCTTCTGTAGATTCTAATATAATATGTTTTTTGTTTTATCTTTATTTGTATATTTGTGTTATCCAAATATATGTTGATATTTTGTTCTAAAGATCCACAGTTCATAATTTAACAGTAATGATTGTCATGTTTATATTTTTAAGATTCACGAATATCCCAACTTTATTTTTCCTTCAATATGAACTCTGTACTATTTTCCTCCTCTTATTTGTGTGAATATAAATGTTTTTGTCTAATGATAATCAACCAAGACAATGTTTAAAACGGAAAATATCAAGTAAAATTCAAAACAATATTTCAAAACAATATTTTCTACCCACACGTGAATATATTCCTTTGTGGTGGTGGCAGATAATGGTCTTCAGGATCAGCGGCTGAATTAAACGATCATTTATGGCGAAGAGACACTTAGGGAATGAATGTGAAGGATAAGGGAAAGGAAAACCAACCCTACGAGAGTGTTTCTGTTAATACTCAATACCACCACTTTCCCCTCTCACCGGTGGAGGTCAGAGAAGGGAAACTATTGTGACACAGACGGGAAAAAAAGGTCACAGGACACGAAAGTTGACCTTCCTCCTCTCCTTTTTTTTTTTTTTTTTTGTAGTATACGTGGTGGTAGTGTTGGTATGTGTGTGTATGTGTGTGTGTGTGTGTGTGTGTGTGTGTGTGTGTGTGTGTGTGTGTGTGTGTGTGTGTGTGTGTGTGTGTGTGTGTGTGTGTGTACGTGAGATTAAGTGTAACAAGCGCATTGGAAAGCAAACTTGGTAGACGTAAATAAATTCAAAAACATGTTAGAAATCTCTCTTCATAAACACAGGAACAATAAACATGAAAGTAATGAAGGAAGAAAGGCAGCAAAAAGAAAAACAAAGAAGGAATGAAAGTAGGAAATAAGTATATAATAATAAAAAATAAAAAATAAAAAAATCATATAAAAAAAAAGACAAAAACAATGAGAAATAAAAAGTATAAGAATAAAGAAAGAAAAGCTGTTATGAAAAACATACGTGAGAAGGAATTAAATTTAAACATCAAACCGTTGAAAGAGATTTACACAAACAACTCCAAGAAGTAAGAGGAGAAAGGGAAGAGAGTATGGAATAACACTTGGACTTGTAGGTGACCTCCTCCTCCTCCTCCTCCTTTCCTCCTCCTCCTCCTCCTCTCCTTTCCTCCTCCTCCTCCTCCTCCTCCTCCTCCTCCTCCTCCTCCTCCTCCTCCTCCTCCTCCTCCTCCTCCTCCTCCTCCTCCTCCTCCTTCATCATGTTTACCCTCCCAGGCCGGACCAGGCACGGACGAGGTCGCTCACCTTACTTGCCGCAGGGAAATGCAAATGAGAAAATCATTGTTGAGAGAGAGAGAGAGAGAGAGAGAGAGAGAGAGAGAGAGAGAGAGAGAGAGAGAGAGAGAGAGAGAGAGAGAGAGAGAGAGTGTCAGAGAGAGTCCATTATACCTTCAATTTACCGCGATTACCATGACCGGATGGAAAAATATTGACAAGATTCCTCTTTGCGATGTTGTGAAAGTTAGTTTCTAGACTCAAGGATAAGGAAATTTTAGGGTGAACTAGACCTACATTATGGCAGTGGTCTATAAATGTCAATTAAAGGATATTGCACAATTCTTAGACCTCTATCCCCGCTGCATCTCGTCTGGCCTCACTCCGCCTCTCCCGGCCCCGCTCCGCCCCGCCCCGCTCCGCCCCGCCCCGCCCTGCCCCGCCCCGTTCTACCCTCCAGAAATATGCACAACAATGGATGATAAATATTGGGCGGCGTTGAAACTCATTGCCTGAAAACTTTGCGAGAATAATGGATGCGAAAGGAGGACAGATCTACCAGAACAGAGAGAAACAAACAAACAAACAAAAAAGTGAAAGATCAAAATGTAGCAGAGCCTAATGAAGTCGAGGTAATGCAAGAAACAAGATACAAACACTCAGTTGGGTGGAGCAAAAACTTGAAAGGTTAATAATGTAAATAATGGCGTTTTGAGATAGGAGAAAGAGGTGGACGAAGAAAGAAGAAAAGGAGAGGAGGAGAAGGAGAAGGAGGAGGAAGGGGGACAGGGAGAGGAGAGGGAGCAGGTGGAGGAAGAGGAGGGAGTGCAATTATGTGTTCATGATTAATGGAAGGGAAAGACATTCTAATGTAGGAGAGACAAAACGGGAGAGACGAATGTAGGTTAATACATTTGTTACAAACACACACACACACATACACACACACACACACACACACACACACACACACACACACACACACACACACACACACACACACACGCACACACACACACACACACACACCTTATCACCTTTAACTCACTCACACGTCGGGAGGGCCACTTAACATACAAGTGAACTCTGAAAATAACACATGCTTAACCAGCACAGCGATACATGACCGATACGGGAAGTAAAAACTGGCTGGCGTCAACACCCTCCTCGCCTTTCCACCGTCACGTGCCTGCTGGTGTGGTTTTCTTGGACACGAAACACGATGTACACTGAGTTATTAGGTCACTGCAGGTCCTTGAGAAGCCGCTGTGGGGAGTCACGGAGCTGAGGGCGTGGCTGGGGAGGACGAGTAAAGGGGCCACGAGTTACCAGGTGAGAGGGACCCCGCTAAACAGATGCGTCCCTCACTTACCTGATCTTAGTTACAGGAGTACATAGTCATGGTGTAAATTTTTATAATGTATGTGTTTTTTGTTGTTTTAACATTTGCTACATTCGCTCGTTTATGCTTTCTTCGACATGACTTGACGCTTAACTCGGCCACTAGTCAACCTTTTCTTTTAAACTTAACGGAAAAAAAATACTTACCGGCATACTGATTTCGTTCCCAAAACATTTGTCTCATATTTTTGCTACACGTGACATCTCTCTTGAGCTTTTCTTTTCTCTTCCCTTTCGTGTTCCTTCTTACCTTAACCTCACATCGCCTTCGTCCTCCACCTCCTCACCTATGCTATCAGTTCCCATGCTTCACTTCTCCACCTCTCTGCTTCCATTCTTCCTGATCACGTCTTCCCTTTCTTTGTTCTCTTTCTTCACAGCTTCGTACCATCCCTCTCTCTCTCTGTTTCCTCTGTTCTCACATTCCTCAACACCCCGTCTCCCTCTCCTTACTTTACCCTCCAGCTCTCTCTTCAGCATCCTTCTTCCTCACCCTGCTCCTCCATCTTCGTACTCCATCACCCTACCCTCCTATTTGGCCTCACCTCACCCTGTGCCCTCACCATTCTCCTCATTCTTCTTCATAATATTTCACTCAGCTCTCTTTTTCTCTCTCTTTTGTAGTACATTATGAGAAAGAAACGACACACTGATATATATTTGACTTGTAAAGGAAAAAATATTGTATAGAGTGACATGATATAAGAGTAATTGTTTTGCAAGAAGCGAGGAGAAAGGAGGAATGCAAGGAAGGGGGGAGAGAGGGAGAGAAGGCGGAGAAAGAAGGGAAGGGAGAAAGTGAAGGGTAAAAGGAAGGGGTTACACTGATAGCCCATTCGTGAATAATGTGTGGAATGAGACGTGATTTTGGGATTAACTCGACACACAAATCGCATCGTATTTTCTTACACAAAACTATAGAATTACGTGCAACTGAACACCTTACATGTAACCTAAGAACACGCTGCCACTATAACAATAAAAATGAGAGAGATAAATTTCTATCAAGCACAGAATCATCTACAGTGAAACGTAAAATAAATAGTCGCTAAACATATCAATAGAGTACAAGTTATGAAGTGAAGTATCTAGTGCGTTAGGAATGATCGCTGCTCTATGTTTCTCCTTCCCTTGTAGTGCCTCATAGTAACTGCATTGCGACACAGGGGGCGCGTGGTGGCCAGTGGAAAGGGTAGGGAAGGCAAGACGAAGGACAAGCAGTGGAGAGGATGTGAGATAAATATATGCATGTACTTATGTGTGATTTGTAATGGTGTTGTTGTTGATGAATACTTTATGGTGTTGTGATAGGTCAGGATGCTGTGGTGGATTGTGGTGGATTAAGATTGTGGTAGGTTAGGGTATTTTTGTGGCGTTGTGGTGGGGTGGACTGTTTAGTGGCGTTGTGGTGGTGTGGACTGATTTGTGGCGTTGTGGTGGTGTGGACTGTTTTGTGGCGTTGTGGTGGGGTGGACTGTTTTGTGGCGTTGTGGTGGACTGGACAGTTTCCTTGACACACACTAAAACAATACAGATGTTTCCTCTTTAATCCACTTTTTTTCCCCTCATCATTATCTCTCCTCATTGTCTTTCATCATCCTATCGTATTATTTTCATAAACATTCCTACTTGGCCGCCCATACACGTCCTTACACTATTTTCCTTCCTTTCCCTTCATACCTCTGCCATTCACCCTATTTCCTGTACCGCGTTCCCTCTCTGACCTTCCCTCGCTCACTGGGTCACCTACTCACCCTCCTAGGTAAACACTCGCCTTCAGGTGGATAGGACTTACCTTGGCCTCACCTTTCTCCTCCCTCAGGGCTCCCTCCTTACCTTCCTTCTTTCCTACTTCCCTTCTTCCTACCTTTTCCGCCCTTCTACAGTAATTTCATTTCCCTTCCTCTACCCGTCATTTCTTCTTTCTTCCCTCCATTTTTTTCCACCACCTTTTTTTTCCTGTGCATCAATCACTCCCAGGTTTATTATGAAAACTTATCGGTGTGTGTCCATTATCTGAGTGTCAATTAACGTGAGGTATTAGCTTGTGTCTCTTGTTGAGTGTCAAGTTTATTTGTTGTTCAAGTAGTTGAAGACTTTTTGTACGCTGATGCCATCTACCGTAAACTTTTGAAGATGGATTATAAATTAAAGGTCTGAGGCTCCTCGCCATTGTGGATTCAAACTGGACTAGTGTTCATGTGTGTGTGTGTGGGGCGGGGGGTGTGCGTGTGGGTGTGTGTGTGTGTGTGTGTGTGTGTGTGTGTGTGTGTGTGTGTGTGCGTGTGTGTGTGTGTGTGTGTGTGTGTGTGTGTGTGTGTGTGTGTGTGTGTGTGTGTGTGTGTGTGTTCAGTGACCGTACACTTTTGTCGACCATCACGTTGAGGCAGCGAGACGTTGATTTGTATAATGACCTTCCTGAAGAGTCTTAACTACTGAGTACATGGCTTCTCCTTACGTGATTAGTTCCTTCTCTTTAATTAAACACGATGCGCATTAAAAACAGATATAAGAACGATTTACAGATCAAGGCTGAAAGGAGAAGAAAAATAAACATTATGCACAGAGTAACTTTACGAGACCTAGGACATAAGACACCTGCCCTTATAGAGTGTGGAGGTCAGGCAGGTGAGTGGCCTTGTTAGAGGACAACACGTGATGAAAAGCTATCTACATTTGCAAGAAAGAGAGAGAGAGAGAGAGAGAGAGAGAGAGAGAGAGAGAGAGAGAGAGAGAGAGAGAGAGAGAGAGAGAGAGAGAGAGAGAGAGAGAGAGAGAGAGAGAGAGAGAGAGAGAGAGAGAGAGAGAGAGAGAGAGAGAGAGAGAGAGAGAAAAAAAAAAAAAGAGAGCGAGAGAAAGAGAGAAATATCTGACCGTGTTTCCTGCAAGGGTGTGGCAGTAGCTGTGTTTGTAGCCGGTAATGTCTGGAAGCTGTGTGGAAGATATGCTGTGGTGAGGCCTAAAGTGGGGATTTGAACGGGGCCTGTTCCGGGGTGTTGGTGTGTTACATAGGGGCTCAATGCAGCTTCCTGTCTCTGTTTATGTATAAGGATGTGCACATGTAACACACACACATACACACACACACACACACACACACACACACACACACACACACACACACACACACACACACACACACACACACACACACACACATACACACACACACACACACACACACACACACACACACATATACACACATAAACCTGCACCTCGTAC
>JAXIVD010007385.1:0-5000 GCA_036785275.1 Cancer borealis
TATATATAATATATATATATATATATATATATAATATATATATACATATATATATATATATATATATATATATATATATATATATATATATAATATATATATATATATATATATATATATATATATATATATATATATATATATATATGTGTGTGTGTGTATATATATATATATATATATATATATATATATATATATATATATATATATATATATATATATATATATATATATATATATATATATATATATATTGTTGCGGGCCCCGCCCGTCTCCATAACATCGTCTGGTGAAGATGGGAGTCAAGCCCAGCAGAGGAATGAAAATTCCCTGAGAGCTAAAAGGAAGAATGTTAGGCTGGAGAAGGCGTGAGTCAGACAAAGGAATGAGATTGAAGTTTCTCTCAGGAGAAGGAGTGGAAAGGCATGCGAGGTATCGTAGAGGGTGTGTGCTTTCCACATACGTGGGAGTGTACTTTGTGTCAGCTGGCTGCGGCTTGGCATGGAAGAGAGTTACATTCTTTGTGTTAGTGGGGAGGCAGAGTATGTGGCGAGAAAGACCGGGATGTGTATCTCAAGATCACGTAGCCAGGCGTGGCGGGAGAGTGAGAGAGAGAGAGTTGCCAGCGAGTTTTGGTTGGGCTTTCACTTGAATTCCGGGTCTTCTCATTCTCCTAATTTTCCTGACTTTCCCTCTTTCTTCTTTGTGTTGCAAGATATCCTATCTTGTAGACAATTCCTTTCTGCATCCTCTCGTAGGCCGTGAGAGAGTCAGTTACTCGCTAGCTGTCACCAAGAACACCTCGCGCACTGAGCCCCCCACAAATTGGCATTATTTTGTCTGTAACCTCCTCATATTTAAGGGATTGGGTTATCTGATTGGCCTATTAGATAAGGGGTATATTTGTGTAGCTAGACAGCAGGCCTCTGTCTGTAGAGGAAACGGTTACAAGCCAGAGCACTGAGACGAGTGTGGTGACAGTATCATTAACACCTAGCTAGCGGTGAACTCCACCTAGAATTTAGTCAGACTGTTTAGTATCGAGGAAGCAGTTTCGGCGTTGTCTGCGTTTTGTCGGCGTTGTCTGCGTTTGTCGGCGTTGTCTGCGTTTGTCGGCGTTGTTTGTTTTTTCGCGTTGTCTTCGCTGTCCTCATTGAGAGAGAGAGAGAGAGCCTATCTTCTGGGGCCTCTTGGTTGATAACACAGACGAGGAGTAATACCGTCTTAGTGTTAATTAATTACGACTCATATAACGCACTGTACGGAATCCCCTCGCGGGAGGCTACTTTACAGGGTATTATTAGAGTCGAGAACAGTTATTATTCAACCAGAAGTGGGTAGAAAGACACCTTGTGGGCGGTATTCTGGTTGGAGCGATAGCTCCTTGTCTAGGCACTGTAATCTTGTGTTCACTGTAAGTCTCTTTAGAATGTAAGGAGGAGAAGGTGGTTATTACTGGGAGATTCCTTGTTCTTTGGAGGGTTAAAAGAACTGGCGACCTCTTAACGTTAACGGGGTGGCTGTAGGTGCTGTGTTTCGGGGCTAAGAGTGCATAGGTTCCTTAACCAGGCACTTCTTGTTTAAAGCCTATTGTCCAGCCACCGGCGTGTGGCCCTCGGAGTGACTAGTCCTACGGGATAGTCGAGTTTCCTTGTCCTTTGGTGGGTTAAAAGGACGTATAAACATCAGCACTATAGTTCGTACACGCCCGTAACGTGGTTGTGACTGGGTTGTTCATAAGTGGACACCCGGCACTAGGGCATAAGACCGTAACAAAATTGGCGACCTCGCCAGGATTCTAAAGGATTACAGTGAGTAGGAACAGTGTTAGTGTGAGCCCACACACACTCTAACGATGGAAGACAACCGTGATGTAATTACTTCCCTTGAGGATGGCTCGGCCCGAGCCAGTCCTGTACGTGGCCATGTAACAGCCATGCCTAGGTGAAGATCGGCCTGTTAATCCTGTTAGTGAGCATAGTACCACAGAACAATTCAAATTTGCTCAGGAAGTGCCTGAACAGCCCCTGCAGCATATAATGGGCCGTATTAGTTCTTGTGAGAACGTAATGGGTTCCAGGAGAATGAGCCCAGCTGCCAGTGTTGCTAACAATCTCCAGTCAGTCGGAATGGCGGAGGAATTAAGATTCCAATTAGAAATAAAGAGGATGGAGATAGAAGCTGAAGCGAGGAAGTTGGAATTAGAAGTTGAAGCAAGAAGATTAGAGGTTGAAGAGAGAAATGAAGCAAGAAGATTAGAGGTTGAAGAGAGAAATGAAGCAAGAAGATTAGATCTAGAAGTCAGAATGTTGGAGGTGGAAAAGCACAGAGAATTTGAGTGGGAAAGATCCCGACTTGGGGCCAACTCAACTCATAAGGGAGGAGTAGGAAAGGAGAACTCAGTTGAGCGCCAGATGGTAAGGAGTCTGCAGCTCATTCCTGACTTTGACGAGCAGAGGGTTGCAGAATGGTTTAGAAGATTTGAGAAGAAGGCGGCTGAGTTTGGTTGGCCAGAAGGAAGATGGGTTGGCCTTGTGGCCAATAAGCTAAAAGGCAGGGCATTGGAGGCATACGACACTATGTCGGTTGAAGATTTAGAAAGTTACGAGGATTTTAAGGCTGACATCTTGCGGGCTTACGAGCTGCGGCCCGAAGCCTATCGCTTAAGATTCAGAGGTGGGAAAAAGAGACCCGGAGATTCTTACCTCGAGTGTGCCCGCCATTTAGAGCAGACATTTAAGAGATGGATCATGAGTGAGGGAGTGGATACTCTACGCGACCTGGAGGAGTTGATGGTCATGGAGCAGTTCATTAATGCTGCTGATAAGGAGCTGGTACCTCTCCTCAGGGAGAAGCGTTTTAAGACGCTAAAGGAGGCTGCCACCTGGGCTGACGACCATGTGTTAGCCCATCGTTCGGAGCCTCGTGCTGGAGGTGGATTCAAAGAGGGAGGACCACGAGGGCCAGGGGGCGGTGGTAGTGCTGGTTCTGGTGCTTCACGTTCCCCTCCCCGAAGTCACGGCTTTGGCAATAAGAGCGGGTTCGTTAAGTCTCAATCCCCCGCTGCCCCTTCAGGGCCAAAAGGAGGGTCAGGAGGAAAGATGACCTTTAGTACTCCAAAGTACGATAAACAACCTACGTGCTATAACTGCCATGCCAAGGGGCATTTTCGATCTCAATGTCCCAAACTTGTGACAGCGGGCCCCTACAAGACACCCCAGAAACCAGTTGCCTTGCTGGTGTGGCCTGACCAGGGTCGTGAGGAGAGATTGCTCGCTCCTAAGGTTCACGAAGGAGATAAAGTTTTTGATGGGCCTGTGTTGGATTGTGAGGAGGGGATTCAGGCGGCTTCACCTGTTTCCCCCCCTGTTGTTGCTTCTGTGACTCCAGCTTACTCGGAGCTGGACTGGTGTCGCCCATTTCTGTGTGGGGGCACTGTCGAAATTGACGGGAGCGAGTATCCTGTCACTGTCTTGCGAGACACTGGCGCACAACAGTCCGTGTGCCGAAATGTCACCGGGACTAAGGTGACTTCTTCAAAGGCAGTGTTGTGTAGGGGCCTCAACGCTGTCGAGAAGTTTGTGACAGCTGAGGTGAAGCTGTCGTGTCTACTGATCACCACTTCAGCTCAAGTGGCAGTGGCGGAACAACTGCCTGTGGCAGGTGTTGATTTCCTGCTAGGGAATGACCTAGCAGGAGGGAGAGTTTGGGTGCCCACCCCTACGGGAGGTGAGGCTTCTGAGGTGTGAGGGCATAGTGTGCCTGTCCCTGTTGCTGTTGTCACCCGGTCGGAGACCGAGAGGGTGATGCAGGCTGTTGCTCCTGGAGCCGACTGCGACAGAGCAGGGCTACCAGAAGAGGAGAACAGTGGTGAGGAGGAAGCTGCCGCTCCTGGGGCCGACTGCAAAGAGGCAGGGTCACCGGTGTTGGAGGGCAGTGAGGAGGAAGTTGTTGGGGTTGTCACCCGGTCTCAGGCTAGACGGGTGGAACCGGCTGCTGCTCTAGGGGCTGACTGCGACATAGCAGGGTCACCGTCAAACGAGAGCAGTGTTTGTCAACTGGATGAGCCAGAGCCGGGCTCTCCAATGAGTCAAGGTGTGGGGGCTGACTGCCGCAGTGCAGAACCACCCATAGAAGCACCTGACTCGGTAGAGGTTGTCGCCGAAGGTGAGGAAGGAGTGTTGAGGACAGAGGAGTCTTGTGTTGGCATTCCTCACTCTGCGGGGCACCTCGGAGGAAGCACCCACGCGGTGGTGTTTCCTGGTTGTGAGGCTGTGGGTCTCGGTACTCAGTCCGGGCCCCAGCCTGGTGTGTCAGACGGTTTGTTGGGGGTCACCTCCGAGGGAGGGGAGACATCCAACTCTGCGGGGGAGTTGGAGACTCCCACCCCTGCGGAGTGTACCGGAGACAGGGAACAGGCTGTTCCCTTGTCTGGTGACTGTTTGACGGGTGAGGCCCACCTGGAGGGTCCACCCATTTTGGCCGATGAGGAAGTGGTGGATGAGTCCACACCACGCCTCAGGCCCCGGGACAGAACCAGGGAAGTATCGGTACCGCCCCTGCCGACAGATCCTGTGGTCCCGTCCAACCTTACTTGTATTGAGCCGGCGTTACTCATCAAGGGACAGAAAGGGGACCCAGAATTAGCCTCTTATTTTGCTAAGGTGGGAAAGGAGATAAGGGGAATAGAGGAGTTCCTGCTGCAGAAGGGGGTGTTACACCGCAGGTCGAGGGAGAGTGATGGGAGTGATGTTCTACAGGTTGTAGTGCCTTAGGATTTGAGGGAGGCCCTGGTGCTGTTAGCACACGAGGGACCTATGGCTGTACACCTTGGGGTTCACAAAACTCTCGCCCGACTGCGGGGCAATTTCTGGTGGCCTGGTATGGCCAGAGAGATCACAGAATTGCTAAGGAGTTGTCACACCTGTCAGATGGTGGGCAAACCCAACCAAAATCCCCCTGCTGCACCCCTGTATCCTATTCCCGCTGTGGATCCTTC
>JAXIVD010007385.1:12500-20283 GCA_036785275.1 Cancer borealis
GGAAGAATGTTAATTTCTTCATGCTGGGATCTAGTTGTTCTAAAGTCATCCCACTTCACATCCAAAACAAGGCGAAGTGCTCTGTTTTGGATGTTCTGTAGTTTAAGGAGGTTAGTTTTGGCGGCAAGGGAGAGTGCAAGAGGACAGTAGGTGAGATGAGGTAGGATTAGTGCCTTGAAGAGGTGGGGCTTTGTTTTTGCGGAACAGTCACGGAATCTCTGCAGGTTGCTTAATGTTGTTGACGCTATTGCTGTATTTTGTGTTATTTGTTTGTGAAAAGCGGTTCTGTCATCTATAATAAGACCAAGTATTTTTGTGTTTTTTGTGCGTGGTATGGGTGGCTATGCTGGAAGGAAAGGGAAGAGGTATATTTGCCTTGGCTTTTCACTTTTAATATTGAAGTAGGTTACTGATGTTTTGTCTGGGTGTGACTATATTCTCCACTTAAGCTCACAGAGACTGGTCTCTGAGAGCTCAGTTTGGATCCTTGTTGTGAGGGTGTCTAGTTTACGGGCACGTGTGAGTTGTCTGATGTTGTCAGCATATTGTAGTGTAAGGGAAAGTTGGTGTGTGGTGTTAGGAATGTCGTGAATGAACATGTTGTAGAGAGTCGGAGAGAGGACGGATCCCTGTGGGACACCTGCTAGTGGGGTGAAGTGGTCTGATAGGATGTGTTGGTGTCTGACGCGTATTTTCCTGTTTGTAAGAAAGTTGCAAATAAGTCGTTGTGTGGGGTGTGGGAGTTCTAAGTTGTTGCAGATTTTGTATTTTAGTCCGGTGTGCCAAACCATATCAAAAACTTGCTTAACGTCTTTTGTGACAAGTGCACATCTGTCAGGAAATTTAGTTGTTTAAGGTAGCCAGCGATTACGTTAAGAGCGTCGAGCGGTGCTGACGGAAGCCAACCTGTCCGGATGATAAAAAGTTGTTTATTTCAAGGTGTAATCTAAGTCTAAAGTTGATTAATCTTTCGAATGTTCTGCCAAAGATCTCAGACAAGCTTAATGGTCGGTAGTTGCATGCATGGTGTGTGTTTTTTAGTGGTTTTGGGATGAGTATTGTGGTAGCTCTTTTGAAAGGTGTTGGAAAATAGCCGGTGGCTAGTGAGACGTTGTATAGCAAGGTTAGTGTGGAAATTATTAGTGGTGGCATTTTTCTTGCCATTGCCCGTTAGTCCGGGGGCTCTGCGGTGTGTTTTCTTAAGCAACCTTCTGACCTCGTCCTCCTCGAAGGGTGTAGTGAGTGGTTGTCCGTTGTGGGGTATGTTGGCCTGTATCAGTGGTAGTGGAAGTGTGTCTTGATGTGTATGTAACATGTTTTTTTGTAATGTTGTCTATGTGTGTAGCGGTGGTAGCGTGAGTATCTGTTGATGGGTGGAGCCTAAGTACTGCTTGTAAGTGGTTTTTGAATATGTTGGTGACCTTATCCGGTTGTGAAATTTTCCTGTTATTATGTGTGAGGTATTGAAATTGTTTGTAGTTGGAGCCACGCAACCTGCGTATGTGCTGCCAAAATAGTGTGGGGTTTAATTTACGGTAAGGTTCAATATTTCGGATAAGGTTTGTCCAGTGACGGTTATGGTCTTCCTTCAGGCTGTTAATAGTGTGTTGTGACGTTGTCTGTCTCTATGTACTCTGTATTGGTTATGTTTGTTTCTTTCAAATTTGTTGTGGTAGCAGGTCAAGAGGTGTTGTGTTCGTATGGAGGGTTTAAAATCCTGCACGATTGTTTTTATTTTTTATTTTTTTTTAAAGGTTTATTATGTAATAATGTACACTTATACATGGCACATATATACAAATGTACATGTTACACAAAGCGGGGAGCCCGCCGGTGTAGTAGTGAGTCAAGACACGGCGGTGTGTCCTGCGCGTGGCTTGTCTGTTACTGGTGGGTGGTGGCGGTCCTCACCACCCGTCGCCCGGCTGGGCGCGGGCGGCGATCAGCGCGGGGGGGGGTGCTGTTCGCAGCACCTTCAGCAGCACATTTGTTGGTGTGCGGCGGACCAACTGGGCAGCACTTGCCTCTCGCGCCCTCAGTAGGGCGCCTCGTACAGGGTGGGCGGCGGGCGCTGGCTCTGGCCTGAGGCAGGCGGTGGCTGTGCGGGAGAGGAGGTAGTGCACCAGTGGGCGCCGGGAGCGGCCGCCGCAGTGCTCGCACCTCCCCGCCACAAAGTCGTCATGTAGCTCTTCCCGCGTGCAGTAACCCAGCCTGACACGCTGCAGCAGCACGCCGTCTGCTCTGGGCTGGTGGTGGGCGGCGTCCAGTGGACGGTAGGCGGTGGCTGCAGCATACCACGCCGCTTGCTTCTTGGACGCCTCCCATTCCTGGTGTTGCTGGTGGGCGTTGTGGGAGGCCATGCGCTTGGCCTGCGCCTTGAACTGCTGCAGGCTGGGGCGCACGGTCCAGGTGATGGTGGGGCCGTGGGCGGCTCCCTTGGCGGCCTCGTCGGCAGCCTCGTTACCGCGCACGCCCACGTGGCTGGGAATCCAGTGGAGCTGGACCCGCCTGCCCTGTGCTGCCAGGTCCTGCAGGGTGCCCAGGATGGTGGTGGTGAGGTGGATGTTGTCCCTGGTATGGGCGTGGGCGTGCTGCAGCGCTTGCAGCCCCGACCTGGAGTCTGTGTGTATCACCACTGTGGCCTCCCGGCGGAGCAGAGCGTGCTGAAGGGCGTGCAGGATCGCTACCAGTTCCGTCTGGAGGGTGGAGCAGTGGTCTGACGTCCTCCACGCCCGCGTCAGACCGCTCGTGACGAAGGCGGCGCCGGACCTCCCGCTGTCGGGATCGACGGAGCCGTCGGTGAAGTAGATTGCACTGCCCGGCTCCGTGACCCCAGACATGGATCTAAGTGCGTGTTGGCGTAGCTCCTCGGTGAGACAGTGCACCTTGCTGGCGGGCAGCTGTGTGGCGGTGAAGTCGGCGGCGGGGAGCTCCCATGGTGGTGGTGGAGTGTAGGCAGGGTGGGGGGTGTCAGGGTCACACCACAGCCAGTTTTCCGCCTGGCTGAGAGTGGTGGCTGCTAAGGTGACGTTTATGAGCCACCTGTTGTTGCGCAGACACTCGATGCCCTGCGCCATGGCCACCCGGAGTCTCTTCTGCGCCACGCCCTCCACGTCGCGCTGGAGCACTCTGGCCACCCGGCAGGCCACGATGCACTTCACCCTGGCGGTGAGGGGCATCAGGTGGGCCTCGCTCTGCATGACACAGGCGCTGCACCACCTCGGTGCACCCAACATGGTCCTCATGGCGGTGTTCTGCACTACTTCCAGGCGCTGCTGCTGCTGCCGGGGCAGCGCTACGAGGACAGGTGCACTGTAGTCCACCAGGGAGCGCACTGGCTGCAGGTAATAGAGGCGGAGGACGGGGAAGGTGGCCCCCGCGCTCGGCCGCGTCATGGCCCTCATCAAGTTGAGCCGGGCCTGCGTCCATTCCCTCAGGTATGTGACGTGCTGCGTGAAGGACAGCTGCCTGTCCACCCACACCCCGAGGTACTGGTAGGAGTCGGTCCAAGCCAGCCCGACTCCCTGGACGCTCAGCAGCTGGCCGGCAGGCGTGGGAGTCTTGATGGCCATGGCCCGGGACTTCACTGCCGAGATCTTGAGCCCCAGCTCTTTGCACTTGGCGGTGATGAGGTGCAGCGCCACTTGAGTCCGCGCGAGCTTTTCACCACGCCCGGTGACGACAAGGGCGAGGTCGTCAGCGTAGCTGAGGAGGATGGTTCCTTCCCGGAAGGGGAGCGCCACCAGCTGCTCCATCAGCACGTTGAAGAGGAACGGATTGAGGATGCCGCCCTGGGGCGTTCCGTTCTCGAAGGTTAGGTAGGGAGACTTGTGGCCCTGGAACCTCACACGGGCCTGGCGCTGCTGAAGATAGTCCTGGAGCCAGCCCAGCAGTCTCCCTCGGATGCCCTTCCTCACGAGGGCGGCGAGTATGGCGTGGGGGCTGGCCAGCTCGAAAGCCTTCTCGAGGTCGAGGAAGACTACGATTGTGGGCTGATTGTTGGCGTGAGCCAGGAGGGTGATGAGGCAGTCCGCCGTGCTCATTCCCCTGGTGTAACCGAACACGTGGGGATGCAGACTTCCCACGCTCCACTGTAGGCGACTCAGCACCATCCTCTCAGCTGTTTTTCCAGTGCAGCTCAGGAGGGAGATTGGCCTGAAGGCGGTGGGATCCTTCGGCTTGGGGATGGGCTGGATGTCTGCGACCTTCCATGAGGGCGGCAGGCGGCCTGCCTGCCACGACGCGTTGACAAGGGCAAGCAGCGCGGCGTCCCCGGCGGGCCCAGCGTGTGCCAGCATGGAGTACCGCACTCCGTCGGCTCCCGCCGCTGTGTCACGCCCACGCTTCGCCCTGGCTATCTCCTCGAACGTGAAGGGCTGGTCCGTCGCGTGCGGCTGGTCCCGCGCCTCCCTGACCTCCTCGTCGCGCTGCGGGCGTAACTGCTGCTGGAGGTGGCGGGTGTGGGGAGGGAGCTGCTCGCTGGAACTCCTCGCTGTGAAGCAGTTCACCAGCCGATCTGCCTCTTGCTGTGGGCGTGGGTGGGCGGTTGGGTGGGTCGGGGCAGCGCCTGAGGCCTTCCTGAAGCACCGCCACAGCTGGCCGAGGGAGGTGTGTTGGCTGAAAGAGGCGCACCACTCCAGCCACTTTGCCTCCCTGGCGCTCAGGGACACCTGCCGCGCACGGGCCACCACGTCCTGCAGGAGCCGCAGGTTGGTGGCAGTCGGGCGCTTCTCGTACAGCCTCCTGTGGACGTTGACGCGGTGATTGTGTTCCCGGACCTTCTCGTTATAAAACCACCAGTCCGGGCGCCGGCGGCGGTTCGAGGCGGTCCTGGGCATGGCCGCGTCTGCTGCACCCTCTATGGCCGCTGTGAGGTCCCTCTCCTGCTGGTGCAGGTCCATGGGCGGCACGTACGTGGACCACTACTCGTCGAGGGCGGCTTGGAACTTGGCCCAATCCGCCCTCCTGACGTTCCACTGCGGCGGCGGGGGAGGGGGGACTGGTGGGGCCACAGTGAGGGTGGTGAGGGTCCCGTAGTGGTCGCTGGTGAGGGTGGGGTGGACCTGCCAGGTGGCGCCGGGCATTATGTCGCCCGACACCAGCGTGAGGTCAAGCCGCCCCCCCCGGACGTGCGTGGCCTCCCCGGTGTTGAGGAGGTGGACGTGAGGGAGTTCCTCGAGCAGGTCGGCCAGGTGGCGCCCAGTCGCGTTGGTGGGCGACACAGAGTGCAGCACCGGGTGGTGGGCGTTGAAGTCGCCCGCCACAAGGAGGCTGGAGTGGGAGGCGAGGGAGAGCAGTTCCCCCGCCTCCAGCAGGTATCACTGGCTCCTGTATACGTTGTATACGATGAGAGGGAGGGGCCCCAGCTGCAGCTCCAGTGCCAGGACCTCCACGCCGTCCCCACAGTGCACGGGTGTGGCGATCCTGTTGTGCGGGATGGTGCTCCGTATGAGGGCTGCACAGCCACGCCCGTTTCCGTCGCCGGCCGGAAGCGAGTGGAGGGTGTAGCCTGCCACTCGCCACTCAAACTCGGCCGATGTGAGCGTCTCCTGCAGGAGAACCAAGTCCAGGTCCTCCTGGAAGACGGCTTGCAGTACCTGGTGTTTCTTGGGGCGGAGGCCCTGCACATTCCACTGCAGCACCCTCAGCGTGGGCGCCGGCGCGTGGGCTGGGTGGGCGGTGCTTTCACTCCGCACCTCCATCTTGGTTGTGGGCGTGCGGTGGGTGGAGAGGGTGTTGGGTGGGCTCCCTCGTCGTTGAAGGTGATGGTGGGGGCTGGAGGGCGCCCCCTGAGACGTCGGTGAGCATCTCTTCGTGGAGGAGTGCTTCGAGGTCCTGCTCGGTGATGGCTGCGGTGCCCTGCCGGCGGTCAAGCAGCCTCTTTACCAGTCGCACCACACACACGAGGATGACGTCTACAATGGCGTTGCCCTCTTCATTCAGTCCCTCACCGTGGCCAGAGGGTCGAGACTCTGTCGGTGGTTGGGCATTGGGCAGCGCCGTGGGCTGCTCCTCGACGAGGCGGGCATGGTGGGCGCGGTCCCTGCGTCCCCCCCTCCTCTGTGACTGGGGGACCAAGGAGGTGGGAGGCTGGGTGGAGGTGTGGGCGGAGTTAACGGTGGTGCGGCTGCTGGTCGCTGCCTGCCCCTCCCCCTGCCCTCCCTCGACCTGTCCTGAGCCGGGCCGTTGAGGGGTGGGGGGCGGGTGGGAGGCCGGGCTGTCTGGTGGCGTGGGAACAAAGCGTCGTCTGCCTTGTTGCTGGGGGGGTTCCCTCTGCTGCTGCTGCTGTGGTAGTCCGCTCGCTGCCTGCCACTCCCCCTCCCCTGGTCCGCCCTGACGTGTGCCGGGCCGGCCAGGGGTGGGGGGTGGGTGGGTGACCCATTTTGACCTGGCTGGTGGTGGCGCGGGAACAAGGTGGTGGTTTCTCTGTTGCTGGGGGTGGCCATGTGGTTCCCTCTGCTGCTGCTGCTGCTGCTGCTGGTGTCCCTGTGGCATCCTCCTCATGCGTTCGAGGCACTTCACGTTCCACGCGTGGTGCCCCTTGGTGCAGTTAGGGCACCGTGCCGTGGTGACCTCGCTGGCCTTGTGGCGATAGATGCACTGCTCCGTGGGGTGCGCTTGGCTGCATACGCCACACCTGACGGGGTGTTGGCACGTGGCCTGGAGGTGCCCAAAGCGCTGGCACTTGTAGCAACTCATAGGCTCACCCTGGTAGGGGCGCAGGGCATAGCGGCCCCAGCTGCCCAGGTCCAGCTTGGGGGGCGGCGGCCCCTCGTACACCAACAAGATCTGCCTCGTGGGGACCTTGTCTCTGTGCGCCCGAAGCCGTGTTGCCGAGAGCACGTGGGGGTGGGCCTCGACAGCCTGGAGGGGGAGGGTGATGGTGTAGCGCTCCAGCACCACCTTGTGCCTCCTCACGCTGGGGTCGAGCAGGATCACACGGTCCCCTTCCTCGGCGAGGCGGCGCAGCAGGGCCTCCGACCAGTCGTCCTTCGGGTGAGGACGTATTCGCTGGTGAGCGTGGGGCGTACGTTTATACGCAGGGCAGGGTGCGCGCTCTCCAGCTCCGTCACAGTCTGGTATGTACTGGTGGTGTCGTGCTGGTGCACAAGCTTGAACTTGGGCCGGGGGCCTCGTCGGGAGTTCGAGACCGTTTCCCAGCCTCCCTCGTCCTCTTGCTGGGCCTCGGTCTGGGGGCTCTCGTCGATAACGAGGCGACCGCTATCATCGCTGGGGGCCTCCTCTGCGTGGGAGAACTCCGGCTCCAAGCTGCAGGCGGTCCTCTTCGGCGTGGAGGTCTCCGCCGGTGATGCTGAAAGTGAGCGGTTCAGCGTCCGCTTCACCCCTGGGGTGGCTACGGGCGCCAGCCCTTCCACTGCACTGGTCACTGAGGTCATGGTGGCGTTGCAAGGCACATACTATCACTGTTACTGAGGGCATGGAAGCGAGGGGCACGTGTCACTAAGCGCGTCGGACATGCGAGTTCACAACAAAATCGTGGGTGGTGGTGGTGGAGTGAGAGCGTCGTGAGAGCTTACAGCCAACATGTCCTCCCTCTCTCGCGACCCGCGCGCAACTGATTGTTTTTAATACAAAAATTTGATCATATATATAAATAACATTTTAACAATAAGCATTTGAAATTGTATATGCGCACTGTCTGACGACAGTGCGCGCCAAGTTGAAGATGAAATCTGGTCCGCAGCGTAATTAAATATATAATAATATAAACAAAAGAAAAACATAAATAAAGATATTAATTAATACAAAAATTAACATAAAT
>JAXIVD010007386.1:2500-5000 GCA_036785275.1 Cancer borealis
ACGTGGTCATCTTGAGAATTTCTGTTCCGTATTGCATTATTAAGTGGATGATTAATTATTTATTTATGAGTAATCTCTTCTCTTAATTAAGTAGTTTAGTTCACTTTACCTTCTTTTCATGTAAGCTGCTTTTTTTTTATTGATTTTACTATTGTTGTTATTATTATTATTATTATTATTATTATTATTATTATTATTATTATTGTATCTTTTCCTATAAGCATCTGTTTATTCCCCATTTGGTATCTTCTTACATTCCTCCTCCTCCTCCTCCTCCTCCTCCTCCTCTTCCTCCTCTTCTTTGCTTCTTCTCTTCATCACTACTGCCCTTAGTCCTTTCTTCCTCCCTTCTTCTCCATCTCTCCCCCTACCTTCCCTCCCTTCCCCCCCTACCTCACCTTACCTTACCTTACCTTTACTCCACCTCACCTTACCTTCACCTCACCTCCCCTACTCTCCTCCCTTCCTACCACTACATTAAAATCACTCTCTTTTCACTCCCGTCACCACCTCCACCACCGCCCTTCCTTCCTTTCACCTCTTGTACCCTCTCCCCTTCCATCCTCTCCCCTCCCTTGCCCTCACCCCGTCCAGTATCAGTTGAGGTGAGTGTTATCTCCCTCGGTAACCCGCTGCCTCGCCCCTGTGCTAGGCAGGGAACCCCGTGGTTACAGAATCATTTCCCAACCAAACGCAGTCACTTTCTTATCTACTTCCCGTAAATTTAAACCCGTACTGACGAAGACGAAGAGGAGGAGGAGGAGGAGGAGGAGGAGAGGATAGTTGTTTAATAGGAAGAGTGAGGAAGAAAGGAGAAAGCAGATTATGAGGTCCTGAAGGAAAGTTTAAGGAAGGTAATGATTGTTTAATGAAGCCAAGAAAAGAGAAGATAATGAGAGAGAGAGAGAGAGAGAGAGAGAGAGAGAGAGAGAGAGAGAGAGAGAGAGAGAGAGAGAGAGAGTTATCTACCTTATTATTATTCCATTATTGTTTTTTCTTTTGCGACTAGAATGAAGATATTAACCAAAATAATTAAAGTGAAGAGAAAAAAGAAAAAATAACAATAAGGAGAGAAAATAGAATAGAAGGAAGAAGAAGAGGAGGAGGAGGAGGAAGAGTTAATAATAATCGTCGGTAATAATGACAAAAGAAGAAAAAGAACAAGAAGAAAAACAAAATAATAATAATAATAATAATAATAATAACAATAACAATAACAAGAAGAACAAGAGGAGAAGGAGAGGATTAAGGGTAATTACTAGCTAGTTAACGGTGGTTTACGGGTTATTAGTGTACGCAGCGGTCAATACCTAAGATATTGTAAGTTCAGGTAATTAGGCAGGTGAGGATGATGAGAGGTAATGACAGCGTAAAGAGGAAGAGGAAGAGGAAGAAGACAAGGCGAAGCGTAATAAGTGGGTCAGGACACGGACCATTGGCAGAGGAGGAGGAGGAAGAGGAGGAGGATGTTGTAGTTGTAGTTGTGGTGGTGGTGGTGGATAGAAGAGAGGAAGGAAGAGAGAGAGGTAAAGGATGATAATAAAAGCAACAATAAGAGAAACAATAAAGATGAAGACTAAAATATAGAGGATGAAAAAAAATGAAAAAGAAGAACTAAAATATAGAAAACGAGGATGAGGGAAAGACGTAGGAGAAGACGTAGGAGGAGGAGGAGGGTTTACACATAATTGACGGAAGTTTGAGATGTGTTCTGGATTCTTATTGGACGGTGAGTTGATTATGATGCGACCCGTGGATGGCAAAGGAGAGTAGTAGTAGTAGTAGTAGTAGTTCTATGGTACATTAGAAAACCTTTAAATATACAGAAAATGCGTAGGATAAACATTGATTTTTTTTCACATATATATATATTTTTTTATCTCCACGTGCTCATTAGGTTGAAATGAGACCAAGTGTTGTAGCGTTATTTAAAAAAAATGTTTAAGTCTACCATTGTTTTGTCTTCAACATACATACGATTAAGCAGAGGATGCAGAAGGAACATTCATCGTAGCTCAGTACAATGTAAGTTAGAGATTAATGTAAGGTTCTAAGTTTTGTACTTTATTTTTTATTCTGGCAATATATCATCATCATCATCATTATCATCAAACAGACATCTTGAGTGGTGGGGGTTTTTCTATATTCAGCTGACGTTATACAGAAATTTTTACTTGAGAAATATTGAGATTTGTCTTTCATTTCTTTTCTTTTCTTTTCTTTTCTTTTGTTTGTTTATTGTACAAGCTAGGGGGAGTGAGGAGGCCTTGGTTGGCGGTCAGTGCCTTTCCACAGTAAGTAGTAGCGAGTGGACACATGTGTTCAACTAATAAGCACATAAAAATGACTAACGTATGTAGGAAGACCATTAGGTAGACATCCATGACTATTAGTGGTTGTGTGCAGGCGACGCAGCAGGCTGGAGCAGGGCAGTGTGTGGGTGATGGTTAGGTGCCACGCCGTGCACTTGTCTCTTAAGCACTGAATGCCTTGATATTAT
>JAXIVD010007386.1:10000-20276 GCA_036785275.1 Cancer borealis
GTGTGTGTGTATGTGTGTATGTGTGCGTGAATGCGTGCACACCACCTACCTGGTAAGTAGATAGAGCAACCTTGAATTATCGTCTCAAATAACCTAATCATCACGATAATGCAAGTCTTCACCAATAGCTGTAATTTCCTCCCACTCCACACACACACACACACACACACACACACACACACACACACACACACACACACACACACACACACACACACACACACACACACACACACACACACACACCTGTAGGACACGCAATCTTCAACCTGAACCTCAATTCCACACACTTTATCCTCTGTCAGTGGAATGTCTCTTTGCCTTACACTCCTATGTCTGAGAGAGAGAGAGAGAAAGAGAGAGAGAGAGAGAGAGAGAGAGAGAGAGAGAGAGAGAGAGAGAGAGAGAGAGAGAGAGAGAGAGAGAGAGAGAGAGAGAGAGAGAGAGAGTAAGTCTGAACCTAGAGATGCCAACAAGGGTGTCTTCAAAGAGAATGTTCTATGTTGAGAGGTGTTTGAGCCTAATGCTGAGAGGGCACGACTTAGGCTGACGAGGTGACTGAAGTGGGGTTGGGGGAGGAGACTGGAGGAAGGAACTAAGCTTATGTGAGCATGCGTACTTAAAAAAAAAGCTTGATTCATAAGCTTAAAGAAACATAGACTAGTAAGAGAAAGAAAGGGATGATGTACTAAACTTTTTTTTTTAAGTATGAGTTAGAAAGTGGCGGTAAAACGTATGTAGATAGATGGTAACGTAAAGTCTTAGGAATCCAGACTCCAGGGTAGATATTGAGGTGGAAGTAACTCTGAATAATGATATGAAGAATAGATAGAGGATAGCTTAGAAAATGGAGCAGATACAAAGAAAGAAAGAAAGAAAGAAAGAAAAATATAGGATAGGAGGATATAGAGCATAGTAATAAATTTAGAGAGAGAGAGAAAAAAAAAAAACTATCGGTGTAAGTTTTAGAGGAGGACATATAAGCTTACATCCGAAGTTCAGGTCCTTAGTCGGAAATATAGAGGTTTAGGGTTAAGGGAGACAGCAGGTAATGGCTTAGTGATGGTCGCTGATAGGAACACCAGCACTGAGTTCCCTGCGTTCCACACCTGCCTTACCTGTCCTTCACACGCGGCTGTCAAGTGGCAAGGTGTCCGGGTGACTCCAGGTGAAGGGCCACTAGGGGGGGATGAGGTGTGCTGGCTAAACTAGGTCGTTGGGAGAGTGAGGGACAATAGGAAGCCTGGGACGGGAGACTGTGGTGTAGGGAATGAAGGAAGGAAGGATAAAGGTGAGAGGTGAGTGGGATAGAGACTGGATTATGTGGATAGAAGGATGTTGTATTTTTTTTCCCCCATTCTTGTGACAGTCCTTCAATTTCTTACGATTTGTGGGATTACGTAGGAGGATGAAATCTACGGAGGAAAAATGAAGAAATCCAGTAACACTCAGTTTGTCTTCTGATTTTATACATTATGATTCTGACTAATTGAATGGAAGAAATTGTATGTATATAACTTGACGTGAAAACTGAAGTAGAGTTGCTGTATTATTTTTGTCCTCCCTTCTGTAGGTTATGTATAGATTCCTTTGTTTTTGTTTATGTTGTGATGAAAAATAAACAAATAGTGGAATGTGTTTTGCTGGATTATTTATTTATTTTAATTTTATTTTTTTGTATACATTCGTTCTGTTTTTAAATATTTATCTTGTGCCTCATTCAGTCCTGTGTTACTGTGATGCATTATTTATTACATCTAACGTTTTCCCTAAATGATCTGACTTACTACCGCGCCGATAGGAAATATGATACTGCCATAAAGCCACTGCTGAATGTGTACTCTGATTAATGTTTTGTTTCAGAATGGATCTGAAAAGTAAGTAGTTTTTAGTGTGTTGAAACCCAATATCTTTACCTACCAGCCTCACCTAACTACGGCAACCATCCACAGTGAACACATAATCATATACGCTATTGTACTATTTATTAATCTCCGTTTGTTCTACACCCTCAATCGTAACTGGAAATTCCATACATCATATATCTCAGAATCAGCCTTCATATCTGTGGTCAATATCGGTGCCTCTCGCTCCCAACTGATGACTCTATAGGGACTACCGGTCTTCTAGTAAGCTGTAGATTATTCAGTGATTTTTTCTATTATTTAATCCTCCTACGAATGAAAATTGAAGGTTGACAGTAAGGTCACCTCAGGAACTGACTCAACTTTCTCTTTCGAAATTACTATATTTTTGTTCATGCTGTTTACACAAAGCAAGTATTTTTTGTGTGCTAAATCTTGCACAGACAGTAAAAATAAATAAATAAATAAAACCCTTGTGTGTTTACTTTCTTGCATTGGCATGGTTTGAAACGTTTGCTAGACTTTCCCTAGAATGTTGTGCAGCAGGAGCCACA
The DNA here is from genome assembly GCA_036785275.1 of Cancer borealis. Taxonomy (NCBI): domain Eukaryota; kingdom Metazoa; phylum Arthropoda; class Malacostraca; order Decapoda; family Cancridae; genus Cancer; species Cancer borealis. Next base: position 12,420 of record JAXIVD010007386.1, read on the forward strand.
CTATTAATGAAGGCGCCTCACGGGACGGGCCTTTCGAGAGGTTTGCCGCTGGTGGTGGCGGGCCGCGGTGGGGGCTGCGTGCTGCATGGGGTCTTGATTGGCACTTTCATTCCAGTGTTCTGTTGTGTTGTGTTGTGTTGTTCCTACCTTTCATGTTCCGGGTACTGCCGCCCACACGACCAGCGCCACACAACGTATTCCTATATTCCTGCCAACATTTAATACCCGCCAGTTTGTGTGTATCTTTCCCATTCCATATTATTTGCATGGCTGGGGTGTGTGGGTGAGGTATGAAGGGGGTGGAGCAGGGTGTTACCTCACTCCCCTATCGTGCTGAGCGGCCTCGGGGTGGAGGTGGTGGTAGTGGTGGTGGTAACGTGGTTTTCAGCCCTTTCTCTTACCTGTCAGATCGCTTGTACCTTAGGAACAAACTTCAATAACACAATACGGAAATTTATATTCTGATCCGTCTGTTTCTATCTCTGTTTGTTTGTATGTGTCTGTCTGTCTGTCTGTCTGTAATGGCAACTAATGTACTTTGAAGGGAAAACTAGACAAATATAGACATGGAGACAGGACCACATGAATGTAGCTTAGACCTTGTATAACTAGGTAAATACAACTAGTTAGACACGCACGCACACACGCACACACACACACACACACACACGCACACGCACACGCACACGCACACACACACACACACACACACACACACACACACACACACACACACACACACACACACACACTTGTACGTACCTGCTCTCTATCTTACACATGCTTACCTTATTCTTTTCAGGTTGCGTGGGGGCGAAGGGTGAGCCATGGATAAATCACAACAGGGTGTGGTGGCGCAAAAGCCAAAGCAGATGAAATACCCTATCGGGGGCGTGCCAGTGTTGATCCCTGTGAAGCCCTACCCGTCGCAGATGGCCATGATGGGACAGGTAGGTCCACTCTTATCATAGGCTGTACCAAGTTGTTGAAGCAGTAACGATGGTACTATTGTTTTTTTTCTTATTTATTTGTCATTATAAATCATCATCATCAACATCATCATCATCATCATCATTATTATCATCATTACTATTAGTATATCATCATTATTACTATTGTTATTATTATTATTATCATTATTATCATTATTATTATTATTATTTCATTGAAGATGCATAGGTGACAAAGGCCTCTCCCAGTCTTCTTTATTAATCTTTACACTGCATCAATGTCTCTGTCAAATTTTTCAATCTTATCTTTACCTCCTGCTCAGTCTCCCTCCAATGTGTCTCGCTTACTGTCCCTTGAGGTGGTCATGTCAGACAGGCTTTTGTTACAGCTGCATATTGATCTTTTGGTTATGTCCTTTCCATCATCACCTATTTGTACTTCCCAAATCATTTACACCTTAAATTTTGGTTTCCTCTTTAATTCATGTTGATCTTGTCTTTGAAAGCATTCCCAAAATTTGATCTTTCCTATGTTCTTTTTGTACTTCAGTTAATCTTCGTTGATTTAAGTTAGTTTTTGTTTCACATCTGTATGTCAAATCATAGTATGCATTAGTTATAGACCTTGTATTTCAAGCATGTTTGTGTTTATAATCCTTTGATGTTATAGTATACTACGTTATTTAACTGAATTAGTGTGTCATTTGATTTTGTAGAGATAATTTTTCAGTATATCAGAAGATTTCATTCTTTTATTAAATCTTACTAATTCAAAATGTGAATTCTTAATAGGAAGGAAAACAGTAATATATAAAAAACAAATCATGCATGGGGGGGTGAAGTGATATTATACTTTTTGTCTTATAACCCCATATTGGTTTTCATTTTTCATTATGTATAATTTATAGCTATATAACATCTGTTTTCCTTCTTCATTGTGGATGCTTACGTGCGTCAGCCTTGTTTATATAATATCAGTTCTCCATGCTGCATGATTGTTAGCGTCCTCTTTGTTGAGGCTGTAAACTCTAACATCACTGTGTTTGTTGTATTGGGTTACAGGAAGGTCAGGAAAAGAGTGGGAGTTAGGGAAATTTTCAGTTTTCTTTTTTACCATTATTAGTTTCTGACAGTGATGTGATGGTCAGTATTATACTACAGAGTGAGATCTATTACTTGGGAATGCTTTTAATTACGTAATCTGCATTGTCCGAAATTGCAATTGAACCAGCGTTTAAAAAAAAATGTCTAAGGTATTTTTTTAAAAACCTCTCAGTCCTTTCATCTCAATTTTTGTCTTATTGCCATCAAGTTCAACTTCTCATAATCTTGTGACTGTCTTGGCCAGGTTACATCCTGGCCAGTAAAACCCTTTGATTAGCTGGTGGCGCCAGTTAATTGAGGACCTACCACCTCTTCCCTCGATGGTGGTGGTGGTTGGCCCTTTGAACACAAAATTACAATAGAAAATTACTATGTGAAACCAGTGGCCTGTGTCTACTCTGTATCATATCTACATTTGTATATATGTGTGTGTGTACTTAATTGTATTCACATATACATGCATGCATGCATGTATATTTGCATTTGCACTTATATACATATATATGCATATGTGTGCAAGTACTCGTTTCCTTTTGTGTGTATTCTAACTTTGAGGTGGCCTGCAGATCATTAGGGGACTGAAGAATCGCGAGAACTGTCTACTGGAGTCTCCCACCGGGTCAGGCAAATCCTTGGCATTGTTGTGCTCAACACTCGCATGGCAGCGAGAACAAACAGGTGAGACATTGATTTTTGAAAATGTATTATTATTAATTTTTTTTCAAAGGGAGGCTGGCCAAGGAGCTAAAGAATTATCATTATCATCTTCATTGCTCTATACATGCATGCATATGTCAGCTTTGTTCACTGGTGTCACACCTGGCTGCTTGGTCTCTAGCAGCCCTGTCATGAGAGAAAAATCCTCTGGTACCAGAATCCCCAAAAGGAATGGGTTATATTGTTTGTAAGGTTATTGACAGACTTTTTGCTGGGAATTTTTTTTATTTCAACATTGTGGTTGATATTTTGTGTTTTTCAAACTTTGGAGGTAATCCATCTGACCTTGAATCATGCTTTCATGACAACTATTACCTATCTATCTCTATACCAGGCTCTTATCCATCTAAAGGGGATAGCCAAGACAAGGCATGGCAGGGTTCAGGGAGACATTACTCTCCCCTTCCCCTCTGTGCCTTGTCTTTTCATAGGAGAGTATATAGAGAAGATGCTTCTCAGACCCCTCGCTCCGTCCCTTTTGTCGTCTTTTACTGTACACTAGGATTACGATAGAATTCTTGTAGCCTCCACCACAGGGCTAATAACTATTATAGTACAGTTAAATAGTTAGTGTAGCTTGTCGCTAATGGAAATAATTAACCTTTATTGACTTATTTGATAAATATTGCTCTTTATTAACTTGGCATTTTCCAGATCTTTTCACATCATTATTTTTCTTATACATTTACTTACTTTATGATTTTCAATTTTGTTTTATACAAGTGTTTTTAAATGTAATCATACCCATCCTCACTAGATTGTGTGTTTCATGCACATAAAAAGATGAATCAATACTAATTTTTTCACAATATTCTAACATCTTTATACAGAAACTTTCATTTATCCTATTCATTACCACATTGCAGTCCTTACATAAGCAACTGTATTAAGTAAAATATTTGTTATTTATCGGGGAAGCTCCTCCTCTGTGTACTGCCCTACAGAAAGACAAGGCACAGAGGTGGAGAGGAGAGTTACATATCCATGAACCCTGGCGTACCTTATCTTGGCAATCCCACTTTAGAGGCATAACAGGCTGGTATATGGATATATATATATATATATATATATATATATATATATATATATATATATATATATATATATATATATATATATCCATATACCAGCCTGTTATATATATATATATATATATATATATATATATATATATATATATATATATATATATATATATATATATATATATATGTATATATATATATGTATATATATATATATATATATATATATATATATATATATATATATATATATATATATATGTATATATATATATATATATATATATATATATATATATATATATATATATATATATATATATATATATATATATATATATATTAAGTAAATTAACTTATACATAGCACAGCACCAAATACCATCCCACACGGAGATGCTCAATAATACGTCACCTGAGCACCTTCATCCTTATGGTTTGGGTACTTTTTCTGTCATTATATGGAAAGCATTCCTAGTCTGAATTAGATGGTTGTCCATTGCATGACATAAATACAATTTTACAACGAGAAAGAGATAGTGCTATTTATTTTTATTTTGTCACTTGTTGACATGTTTATTTATGTTGGTGTTTAATTTCTTAGTAATAGGGATTTTTAAGAAATTTTACTCAACAAAAATTTTGTTGTATTGTGTGAATCAAAATCCATAAAATTATTTCCAAAGTGTATTTAAAAAGTACAACTAAAATGAGTACTTGACAGTAATTGTAGAATTTTGAGCCACACAAATCTGTTAGTGCTTCCAAGTTTGTACTAGGATGGCAGACATAATTTTTTTTAATGCTATTGGAGAGCCGGCTAAGGACAACAAAACACGTTATTAAAAAAGCCCACTTGTGATTGCTGATTCTGAATAGCAGAAAGGGTAATAAAAAAAGGGACCAAATAAGGGTTGAAACAGGAACCACTCAGACACCACTTGGATATATCTTTACATCTGTTGTTGGTGTTGTTAGTATTATTATTTTCATAATTAAACACCTTGTCTTGGCTACTCTCCCTTAAGTGGGATATAATCTATGTGTTGGGAGGAATGAAGAAGGTGTTTAGTTGTAGAGCAATGGGAATGAATATAAAGAGAAGGTTGTATGAAGGAGTAGCAGAGAAGAGATTCAATGTAATGGAGAGGAGGTGTCTGAAGAGTACGTATGGAGTAACGAAAATGGAACGAATGAGAAATGATGAGTTGAGTTGTGAAAGAGAACTGGTGTAACAAGAGAGTTAGCTGGTCAAGTAGAGCATAATGTGTTGAGATGTTTTGGACACATGGAGAGAATGGAGGAGAACTGGTTGGTGAAGAGAATAATAGGATCCAATGTGAGATGTGTGAGGTTGAGAGGAAAACCAGGAAAGAGATGGATGTACAGTGTGAAAAGAGCATTGAATGTAAGAAGAATATCTGTGGAGCAATGAAGGATGATTGTATGTGATAGAAGTGAATGGAAAGTATTGGTGAATACATGATTAATAATGTGGTCTTGATGACTCTTAGAGAAGGTTCTTGCGGATCAGGTGCGACCCTTGGATCATATCAGACGTAGGGAGAGAGAGGGCATGAGTTAAATATGAAGTGGCATGGGACCCTGTTGTGGATACGAACCCCATCCTCTTCCCCATTTGTAAGACTGACCTGATGCGCAGTGTTTGGGCGGCATGTATGTACTTCTCTTCTCCTAAGGGGGCCTAGCAGCTAAGTGACGGGAGTGTATCTATATGTACGCATGGATGTGTGTATGCTTGCTTTGTCTTGGTTACCCCACTTTATGGAGATAACAGCCTGGTATATAGATAAATAGATAATTATTATTATTATTATTATTATTATTATTATTATATTCAATGCCTTTACGTGAGGGCTACAGAAATTATATTACTTTAATTCCTGCGGTTCGTAAAAGGTGACAAAGGGAAGGGAAAATGGAGTAATGGTGTTAGGAAGGTTAGATAAAGCACAGATTACGAAATGGGAAGTACAAGGGGCAGTAAAGGAGATGAAAGCTGGATGGATATGCTGTAGAATGTTTAAAAAGAGGTGGTACAAGTGCAATTAAGTGGTTAGTAAGATTGTTAAATGTGTGTTTTGTGACCAGTATGGTACGAATTGATTGGACGAGTGCATTTGTAGTTTCCTTATATAAAAGTAAAGGCGATAAGTATGAGTGTGCTAGTTTTAGGAGTATAAGTGTTGAGTGTAGTAGGTAAGGTGTATGGTAGGGTACTGATAAAGAGGATTAGAGATGGTACAGAAAGTGTTATATGTGAAGAGGAATGTGGCTTTAGAAGAGATGTGTAAAAAGAGTTTAGCAAAAGGAAAAGAAGTATTTTGGGCTTGGACTTAGAAAAATCATATGACAGGATTGATAGTAATGGCTTGTGGAAGGTCCTATGATCATATAAGCTAGGTGGAAGACTATATAAGGTGTTAAGAATTTTTGTGTGAATAGTAGAGCTTATGTAAGAGTTAGAAATAGTGTGTGTGTGTTCGAGTAGGATTATGTCAGGGATGTGTGATGCCACCGTGGTTGTTCAATGTTTATATGGATGGTGTGGTAAGGGAATGCAAGAATGTTAAGCAGAGGACTCAGTTTGATAAATCCTGATGATAGTGAGTGGAAGATACATCCGCTTGTTTTTGCTGAGTGGCGGATTCAGAGAAGAAATTATGTAGTATTGTAGTAGTGGTGGAGGAGAAGAGACTAGATGTAATGGAGGTAAGGTGTGAAGTAACGCATATGAACCAAATGAGAAGTGAGGAGGTGTGAAGGAGAATTGGTGTTATGAGAGAGTTGGTTGGTTTAGCAGAGCAGAGTGTGTTGAGGTTGTTTGGGGTCATGGAGAAAATAGAGGAGGATAGGTTGGTGAAGAGAATAGTAGGATTCAATGTGAGAGGTGTTAGGTTGAGAGGAAGGGAAGGTTAAGAACGGGGTGGATGGATGATGTGAAAAGAGCATTGAATGAGAGAAGTATCTGTGGAATAGGGAAGGATGATTATGCATGATAGAAGTGAATGGAGAGGTGAATGCATGATGACTTTTGGAGGAGGTTGTTGTGCATCTGATGTGACCCTTGGATCATATCAGGTGCACGGAGAGAGTGGGCATGAGTTAAATATGAAGCAGCATGGGTAAACCTTATGACCCGGATACAACCCCCGCCCTCGACCCCATTTGTGTGACTGACCTGACGCGCAGTGTTTAGGTGGTGTGAACTTCTCTTCTCTTATAGGGACCTAGAGGCTAAGTGAGGGAAGTGCATATGTATGTATGTATGGGTGTGAATATGTGTGTCTTGTCTTGGTTATCCTCCTTTATGCCTGGTATAAATAGATCGTGTAATTCATAAAATAATTATTGCTATAATGATTCAACATCCAGCAATTCATGATTTAATTGTAATTTCTTATGGAAAATCAAGAAGAAAGGTGGAATAGGTGGAATTAAGATTACGTATGATGTTATTATTTAAAGGCAATATGTAAGATTTTTATAGAAAACTTGAATCATTGTCTGAGGATAATTATTTTCTTCCAGGTAAGTGTTATGCTGCTGATTAATTCCAGAAGATTGCATTGAAGATAAGGTAAATACGAATTATTGTTTTACTTGTTTAGTCCTGGCGGTTGAGGATTGGTATCGGGGAAAGAGACAAGAGCTGAGACACAGAAAACCATTAAGCCATCCTTCATGAGTGGTGTTTTGGTGGTTTAGTATTGATTATTGTGAGTGAAGTACATCTCACATACATAATGCGTTCCCTGTTTTGTAGGTGTTCACTTCAATAACCTTAGTCTTTGTGTGGGAATGCGTAGATGGAGGCTTTTCCGTTTTGGACCACAACCTGGGATGGGATTTACTGGAGTGAAAAAGAGCTGAATAAATCAATAATATGTCTGTTTGTCTGTTTGTATTTATCTCTCTAGCTTTCTATCTATCCATTCAATCTCTATCTATCTTTCTATCTCTCTATACACACTCACACACACATACAGATAAATAGATCGATGAATAGATTGCAAATGTCCTTAGCTGTGTTAAGAATAT
>JAXIVD010007387.1:0-5000 GCA_036785275.1 Cancer borealis
GTGAGTTTACAGGTAAAATTGGAGCAATAAATCAAGGTGTTTTTCTACCTGTTTTCCGGCGTTACCTGGCGATTAAGTGTTAACAACCCTTCCTCCCTCTGTGTGTGTGTGTGTGTGTGTGTGTGTGTGTGTGTGTGTGTGTGTGTGTGTGTGTGTGTGTGTGTGTGTGTGTGTGTGTGTGTGTGTGTGTGGGTGTGTGGGTGGGTGTGTGGTTTCCTGGTATATAATTTTGGTGTATCTTCCTAATCTCTCAATCAGAAGGTATGCTCATAACTCAGGTGTGTCTAATCCACCCTCTCCAATCACCTCCAATCACCCACTGAATCCCCTTACGTGGCCCCCAATCATCCCCAATCACCTTCTCCTCCCCAAAGCTCCTTACATGGCCCCCAATCTTTCAGTTCAAGCACCACCTAATCCATCTCTAGATCTCTAATCTAATATATAATCCTAAAGACTGTCACTTGTTTTGATGTTAAGTCTGTTTACTGTTTAATCTCTAATCCCTAATCCTAATCCTTCTGTGTCTCAAAATTAGAATATCTATAGATTAACACCCTAATCAATGTCTAATCAGTGTTCCTAATTCACTAATCACAGTAAGCTTCAGAATCACGTGAGAAATCTTCCAATCAAACACTCAGGATTAGAAACTACCAATTAGAGTCAACCAATCAGACACCCAATCACGTGGTAGCATCCGTTCCACCAATCAGGTCACGAGACTAATGATTACCTTCCAATCCTCACGTCTGGACCGCCTGTGGTTACCCTCTTCACCCTCCTCTTCCTCTTCCACCCTTTTCATCTCCCCTTCCTCTATCTCTTCTTCTTCTTCTTCTTCTTCTTTTACTACCTCTTCTGTCCTCTTCTTCTTCTCCCTTTACTACCCCCCTTTGTCTCCCTTTCCTTTACCTCCTGTCTCCCCTTTCACCCTTTTCTTAATCTACCACACTGTTTACATCCTCCCTTGCTCTTCTTCTATACACCTCCTCCTCCCCTCTCCCTCTCTCCCTCTCTCTCTCTCTCTCTCTCTCTCTCTCTCTCTCTCGCCACCCTCACTCTCCCACAAGTGTCTGGTTTTGCCAAGTCATAACTGAAACCTAACTTGACGGCGGTTCACACTATTGTTTGTGTTGTTATTGTATTTCTACCTCCCATGTGTGTGTGTGTGTGTGTGTGTGTGTGTGTGTGTGTGTGTGTGTGTGTGTGTGTGTGTGTGTGTGTGGTGCGTGTGTGTGTGATTGTTTATTTGTGTGTGTGTTGTTGAAGTTTTCCTTAATTTTATCTTGTCATGTAAATTTTTAAGATATATGCTGTTTGTCTCTGTTTCTGTCTATTTGTCTGTCTCTGTCTATTTCTCTCTCTCTCTCTCTCTCTCTCTCTCTCTCTCTCTCTCTCTCTCTCTCTCTCTCTCTCTCTCTCTCTCTCTCTCGTGTCATCCTGCCTTTGACGCACTAAAACAAACAAATAACACATGTCACTACTTCATCACCACCACCACCACTACCACCACCACCATCACCATCATCACCACCACCACCACCACCATCACCATCATCACCACTACCACCACCACTAGTACCATCACCACTAGTACCATCACCACCACTACCACCATCATCACCGCCCTTCCTCTGCATCACCATTCTCCACCATCACCACCACCACATTCCCCACTTCGCTCCACACACACACACACACACACACACACACACACACACACACACACACACACACACACACACACACACACACACGCACACCACTTCACAGAACACCAAAATCTCCTCCCTTCCTAGTACTCTCCCCCTCTCCCTTTCCCCTTCCCCTCCCTTCTACCTATCCTTTCCCGTCTCCTCTACCTCCCCTTTTTCCCCTTTATTTACCTTTCCTTTCCCCTTCCTTGTAACCCTCCCTTCCTTTCCCATCCCCCCCTCTACTCTTTCCTTCCCCTACCCTCTACCTCTCCTTTCCCCTTCCTTCTACCCCTTCTTTCCCCTCCTCCCTTCTACCCTACCCTTCCTCTCTCCTTCCTCCCTTTCCCCTCCCTTCTCTTCCCTTTCCCCTCCCTTCCTCCTTCCTTTTCCCCTCCCCTTCCTCTTCCCTCAGTGCTGTGCTGTCCTGCTGAGACGTGATAACACACTGGTGAGTCAGCTTGAGTCAGCACGAGTCAGCAGGAACAGTGGCGTCAGCTGGTGTCAGTCAGCAGCAGGGATGTCAGTTAGTGCCGCTGTGCATGCCTGGCGTCAGCTGGCACTTTCTGGCACTTGTAGCGGTGGCACTCTCTCGTGAACACCATAGTTTCATGCCTACACCGGGTTATCATTATAGTCATCATCATCATCATCATCATTATCATTATCTTTATCATTATCATAGGCAAGGTAAGTGTGTGTGTGTGTGTGTGTGTGTGTGTGTGTGTGTGTGTGTGTGTGTGTGTGTGTGTGTGTGTGTGTGTGTGTGTGTATGGATGTTCCCTTGATCACCATCCGTCCCTGACTTTCTTACTTCCTGATGCATAACACTGAATAATGCGAGGGACCAGCCGCCCTCCCTCCCCCTCCCCCCCATTCCGCCCATCAATCACAATAATAAAACCCCTGCACGGACCCACAACCTCACCACCACCATCACCATCACCACCACATCCCCCCACAACCACCACCACACCACCATCACAACAACACCACAACACAACACCACCACACCACCACCACCACAACACCACAACACCATCACCACACAACACCAACACAACACCATCACTACACCACACTACCACACCACCACCACCTTCGGGCACTCAACGGGCACGCTTTTTCCTTGACGCCCATGCACTGGGGGCACTGAGCCTCGTGTCCCTCAGGCGCCCCGCCCGCCGCCGCAAAAACTGGTGCGTCCCGCGTAACTTGGCGGAGGCGAGTCTGTCCGGCAAATGAATCGCTGAGTTAACACGGACTGCACGCCCTGCAGTGGAAAGGGGGGAGGAGAGGCCGCTTGCCCGTCCTGAGGGGAGGGAAGGGAAGGGAAGGGAAGGGAAGGGAAAGGAAGGGAAGGGTAGGGTAGGGTAGGGAAGGAGAGGGGAGTAGAGGGGAGGGGAGGGCGTAGGGAGGCTTCTGTTTGAGGTGAGGTGGACGGCCGCAAGCCCCTCGGTGCATTGCCTGGCAGAGTGGGAGGGAGGGAGGGAGGCAGGGAGGCAAGTAGGTAGGGTGGAGGGGAGGGAGGGAGGGAGGCAGGGTGGTAGGGTGGTGGGGAGGGGAGAGAGGGAGGGAGGGAGGCAGGATGGTAGGGTGGAGGGTCTCGGCCAACACGACAGGTGAGTGTATTGATTCCATTTCTTTCTTTTTTTCTTGGAGATTTTTTTAAGACAGTGTATACAAGGGTCCGTTAGAGAGCGTGGCGGGGCGGCGGTGAGGCTCAGGTTACGCGAAGCAGTGGGTGGGGGGGGGGGAAGGGAGGGGAAGGGAGGGATGATGCATGGGTGTGGTGATGGGCGTGCGGTGATGATGTGGTGATGAGTTGATGCCCAGAGTGTTGTTATGAGCAGCACGTGTTGATGTAAGTAAGTAAGCATGTATGTATGTATGTACGTGCGGTGTATTGCCACGTGTACATAGTGTGTGGTGGTGATGATGTACGTTAAGTGGTGGTGGTGGTGAGGGGCGGGTGACGAGCTCAGGGAACGTAGTAAGAATAATAACAATAATAGTAACATTTTTTTTGTAATGTGTGGTGAGGCAAGAATGAAGATGAATATATGATTATAGTGGTGAGGAAGGAGGACCAGGAAGAGGAGGAGAAAGAGGAAGAGGAAGAGGAAGAATAAATGGAGGAGGAAGAAGAGGTGGTGATTCCTTGACATCCTCACCACCACCACCACCACCACCATCACCACCACCACCACCACCACCACCACCGCCCACCGCCCACCGCCCATCACCTTCCCTCGTGTTGACCCTTCACGCCCCACTGCACGCCCACACCACTCCTTCTATGACTACTGAAGACCTTACACACTTCTGAAGGCAGGGGCTGACAGGGGTTGACCTTCCCTTCACATAACAGGGGCGGGGCAGGGACGGCACGTGGTAGTAAGGCAATGAAGGGAAGGATGCTGGAAGGGGGATGGAGGGAATGGGGGAGATAAACAGGGGGTGTGACAGGGAGGAAGGGGAGATACAGGGGCGATGAGGGAACATGGGAAAGGTAAGTGTAAGGGAATGAATGATAAAACAAAGATGATGAGGAAGGGAAGGTAGGGAGGCAGCAGGGGTTGGCAGGGGAAGCAAGGGGAGGCAAGGTGGAGGCAGGGGGAGGCAAGGGGAGGCAAGGGGGAGGCAGGGGGATGGCAGGGGATGACGGAGAGTGGCGGGGGGAGGCAGGGGATGATAGGAGGAGGCATGGGGAGGCAGGGGGAGATAGGGGAAGGCAGGGGGATGGCAGGGGGAGGCAGGGGGGTACAGCAGCCTCGTGGTTTGTGCAATTACGCTTGAATGAGACGCGATGTTCTGTCCAGCGGCCGTGATGCGTGACCCGACAAGACGCTACAAAGGTCACGAGGGGGTGTGGGGTGGGGGGGCGATTGGGGGGGATAATTTGGGGGCAGGGAAGGGGGATTAAATAGTATAAAGGGGAGAAGGGAGGATTTAAAGAGCATTGAAGGGAAGCAAAAGGTGGTGTTAAAGGGCAAGGCTAGGGGGCGGTAGAGGGTAGGGAAGGAGAGGATTAAATGGTATAAAGGGGAGAAGGGAGGATTTAAAGAGTATCAAAGGGTAGCGTTAAAGGGCATGGGAGGGATGGTTTAAAGGGTTAGGGGTGTGTGTTTCCCTTAGTGTATATATTAATGTATGTATGTAAGTGTGTGTGTGTATTTAGGCTTCATTTGGCTCTAAACGAAGCTTATCATTGAGGTGGAGGAGTGTACGTGTTGGTGTGTGGTGGTGGTGGCTTTGTGGTGGAGGGTGTGGTGGTGGTGGTGGTGGAGGGTGTGGTGGTGG
>JAXIVD010007387.1:17500-20272 GCA_036785275.1 Cancer borealis
CCCCTTGTCTCCCCTTCCCTCCCCCAACCCCAACCCCTCCCCCCCTTCCCTACCCATCCCCAACCCCTTTCCTTCCCTCCCCCAACCATCCCCAACCCCTCCCCCCCATAATTAAGCAAGTAATGACCTAAAGCTCTAAACTTCTTGTGGGGAAAGGAAGCTAACCTCACCCCCCCCACCTTCCCCCCTTTAGTAGTCACGTGACCCCCGCGCGCCCTCATTGGTTCCCGCGTGACCCCTGGGAGGATATGATTGGCCCGCCACGTGAGCAGCGCGTGACGTCATTGACCTTCACTCCCCCTCCCCCCCACCCCCCTGACCTTTGACCAAGCAATCACAAGGTTAAGCCAATTGCAGGAGGAGGAGGAGGTGGAGGAGGAGGAGGAGGAGGAGGAGGAAATAGAGGTAAGATGAGAGGAACAGGGAAATAAAGATGTTGAATCTCTCTCTCTCTCTCTCTCTCTCTCTCTCTCTCTCTCTCTCTCTCTCTCTCTCTCTCTCTCTCTCTCTCTCTCTCTCTCACTCTCTCTTTCTTTTACCTTGTAAGAAGTGCATACATGTGTACATACCACACCCACACTCTTCCAACACACACACACACACACACACACACACACACACACACACACACACACACACACACCTCTTACCACCACACTCCGTCACACCCTTACACCTTGCCACACGACCACACCCTACCACACACACACACACACACACACACACACACACGCCCATTCCCCACGCCTCCTTATCGGTAGCGTGGCGTGGCAAGGTGCGTTAAATAAGGAATAGGGAAAAGGGACAAGAAGGAAGGGAAGAAGGGAAGGAGGGAGAGAAGGGAGAGAAAGAGAGTGAAAGGGAAGAGAGAAGGGAAGGGAAGAAGGGAAGAATGGAGAGAAGGAGAGGAAAGGAGGAAGAGGGATAGGGAAAGGAAGAAGGGAAGGAGGAAGAGAAGGAGGAAAGGAGGGAGAGGGAAAGGAAGGAAAGTAAGAAGGGAAGGAGGGACAGGAGAGAAAAGGAGGGAGAGGGAAAGGAAGGAAAGTAAGAAGGGAAGGAGGGAGGGAAGTAGAGAAGGAGAGAAGGAGGGAGAAGGAAGGAGGGAGAGAAGGAGAGAAAAGGAGGGAGAGAAGGGATAGAAACGTTTCATCTATCACTTTACTCTCCCATGAGAAAGCACTCGATACCTCCCTTCCGGTCATTCCCTCCCTCCCTCCCTCCTTCTCCTCCTCCTCCTCTTCCTCCTCCTCCTCCAGTTAATCTTTCCCACGCTCCAACTTCCACGTCCAAAAAGAAAACGGAAAAGAAAACAAAACAAAAGAAAACGGAAAATAAAAGAAAATGAATAACATTAGACACCAGGAGGGAAAAAAAAAAAGAAAAAAAAAGAAAAAAAAAAAAAGGAAAAAAAAACATTAGGGGGGTTTTGGGCGTATTGTTTCCACGTAAGTTTCCTGTACCCTCCCTCTCACCCCCCATCCCCTACCACCCCACCACCCACACCCCCCTCCTACCCCCCCACCCCCAGAGGCAAGGGTGGCGCCATTCAATTAGCAAGTTTCCCCTCTTTTTTGGGTTCACAGGCAGTTTCCTCTCTTTTTTTTCCAGCCTTCCCCTCACCCCCTCCCCCCCTCCATCCCTCTCACCCCCTCCCTTCCCTCCCCACCCTCAGTTTCCCGGCCTTTCCTCCCCTTTCCTCAATCTGGGTTAGGTCAGTACTTTTCCCTTCTTTCCCCTTCCCTCACTTTTCCTCCTTCCTCCTCTCACTTTTCTCAGCTCTCCTCCCTCTCTCTCTTAACTCGACCCTTCTAACATCCTTTCCTCCTCCTCCTCCTCTTCCTCCTCCTCCTCCTTTTTTTCTTCTTCTTCTTCTACTTTTTCTCCTCCTCCTCCTCCTTGTTTTCCCTTCATTCATTTACAAGTCAGGGAAAAAAAACCACATACTACAAATTTCCCAAGAAGGTCATCGTGTAATAATAATAATAATAATAATAATAATAATAATAATAATAATAATAATAGTAATAATAAGTCTTTAAGTATAAGTAGATGTAAGTAGATTAGTGGTTCAAAGATTGTTACAGCTGCTACTTATGTTAGTGTTGAAGATATTGATAAACACAATATACATATACACTTTGTTTAGCTTAGGATACGTATGTGTGTGTGTGTGTGTGTGTGTGTGTGTGTGTGTGTGTGTGTGTGTGTGTGTGTGTGTGTGTGTGTGTTTACTTAATTTTTTTTCTTCTCTCTCTCTCTCTCTCTCTTTCTCGCTTGATTGCATAAGAATAAAGATGGCTTGACACGCAGAGAGAGAGAGAGAGAGAGAGAGAGAGAGAGAGAGAGAGAGAGAGAGAGAGAGAGAGAGAGAGAGAGAGAGGTTAAAAAAAAAATCACAAACGCATTCAAATCACACACACACACACATCACATAAAAATATATGACCACACCTTCAACACCCACGGCCCCATACACACACATACACACACACACACACACACACACACACACACACACACACACACACACAGTTTCCCTACCGCTATGTACGTACGTGTTTTAACCTTCATATTGGGGGATGGGGGGGCAGAGGTGGACGGGGGGGCAGGGGTGGGCGGGGGGGGAGCAGGGTAATTTTAAAGGTTAGTATGGGCGGGGCATACATGCTTATATCCCGCCCCCACGGAAGCCTAAATATGAGGGGAAGGGGTGAGGGGAAGGGGTGAGGGGAAAGGGGTGAGGGGAAAGGAGGGGAAGGGGTGAGGGGAAGG
>JAXIVD010007388.1:0-2500 GCA_036785275.1 Cancer borealis
GTGTAATTTTAAATATATGAGTTGCATTTTAGTGTAGTTTTAAATTTATTTTGTGTTGTATTGTACAATAATTTTGAAGATTTTTTGGAGTATATTTTAGTGTATTTTTAAATATACATTGTGTTGTATTGTAAATAATTCTAAAGATATTTTGTATTGTGTTTTAGTGTTTTTTATTTTACAATGTTTTGTGTTGTAGTTTTAAATTTACTTTATGTTGTATTGTACAATAATTTTGAAGATATTTTGGAGTATATTTTAGTGTATTTTTAAATATACTTTGTGTTGTATTGTAAATAATTCTAAAGATATTTTGTATTGTGTTTTAGTGTATTTTATTTTTTCAATGTTTTGTGTTGTATTTTAGGGCTATTTCAAGACATTTAGTATTGTATTGACTGCATTTTGGGATAATATAATTGTGTTACATTTTAGTGTATTTGAGAAGTTATTATGTGTCATAATGATTCTAATTAGGGCTGCCACAGAATATTTATATATATATATATATATATATATATATATATATATATATATATATATATATATATATATATATATAAATCAATAAAAATCTGAAATCTGAAATGTGTGTGTGTGTGTGTGAGAGTGTTTTTGTTGTGCGTGTGTTGAAGATGAGGTTAGGCCTCCATCTCCCTAGTGTTTGTGTTTGTGTGTGTAGGTGTTTGTGTGTACGTGTATGTGTGTGTGTATGTGTGTGTGTGTGTGTGTGTTATTCACTGTCACAGTCTGCTGCTGGTCTCTCTCAAGACAGCCGGCCGTCCCCCTATGGAAAGAGCTCAGAGCTCATAGTGACCAATCTTTGGGTTGGACCGAGACCACTCACACACAACACACCGGGACAACGAGGTCACAACCCTTCGACTTACATCCCGTACCTACTCACTACTAGGTGAACAGAGGCTACACGTGAAAGGAAACTCGCCCAAATAATTTCCGTCCGCCCAGGGGATCGAACCCTGGCCCCTCGGTTGTGAGCCGAGTGTGCTACCACTACGCTAGCGGACCGTGTGTGTGTGTGTGTGTGTGTGTGTGTGTGTGTGTGTGTGTGTGTGTGTGTGTGTGTGTGTGTGTGTGTGTGTGTGTGTGTGTGTGTGTGTGTGTGTGTGTGTGTGTGTGTGTGTGTGTGTGTGTGTGTGTGTGTGTGGTGTGTGTGTGTGTGTGTGTGTGTGTGTGTGTGTGTGTGTGTGTGTGTGTGTGTGTGTGTGTGTGTGTGTGTGTGTGTGTGTGTGTGTGTGTGTGTGTGTGTGTGTGTGTGTGTGTGTGTGTGTGTGTGTGTGTGTGTGTGTGTGTGTGTGTGTGTGTGTGTGTGTGTGTGTGTGTGTGTGTGTGTGTGTGTGTGTGTGTGTGTGTGTGTGTGTGTGTGTGTGTGTGTGTGTGTGTGTGTGTGTGTGTGTGTGTGTGTGTGTGTGTGTGTGTGTGTGTGTGTGTGTGTGTGTGTGTGTGTGTGTGTGTGTGTGTGTGTGTGTGTGTGTGTGTGTGTGTGTGTGTGTGTGTGTGTGTGTGTGTGTGTGTGTGTGTGTGTGTGTGTGTGTGTGTGTGTGTGTGTGTGTGTGTGTGTGTGTGTGTGTGTGTGTGTGTGTGTGTGTGTGTGTGTGTGTGTGTGTGTGTGTGTGTGTGTGTGTGTGTGTGTGTGTGTGTGTGTGTGTGTGTGTGTGTGTGTGTGTGTGTGTGTGTGTGTGTGTGTGTGTGTGTGTGTGTGTGTGTGTGTGTGTGTGTGTGTGTGTGTGTGTGTGTGTGTGTGTGTTGTGTGTGTGTGTGTGTGTGTGTGTGTGTGTGTGTGTGTGTGTGTGTGTGTGTGTGTGTGTGTGTGTGTGTGTGTGTGTGTGTGTGTGTGTGTGTGTGTGTGTGTGTGTGTGTGTGTGTGTGTGTGTGTGTGTGTGTGTGTGTGTGTGTGTGTGTGTGTGTGTGTGTGTGTGTGTGTGTGTGTGTGTGTGTGTGTGTGTGTGTGTGTGTGTGTGTGTGTGTGTGTGTGTGTGTGTGTGTGTGTGTGTGTGTGTGTGTGTGTGTGTGTGTGTGTGTGTGTGTGTGTGTGTGTGTGTGTGTGTGTGTGTGTGTGTGTGTGTGTGTGTGTGTGTGTGTGTGTGTGTGTGTGTGTGTGTGTGTGTGTGTGTTAAGGATGAGGTTAGACCTCCATCTCCCTCATGTTTCCTTCTACCTTGTCTCTCCTTTCCCCTTCGTCTTTGTATATACCGTGTTATAGCGTGCTCTAGGACCCTTACCTCAGCTACCCACCACCCCTGCCTCTCCTCTTTCTACCATCCTTTTCCCAGCCACACCTGTTCTCTCTCCTCCCTCTCGCTTCTCTCTCTCTCTCTCTCTCTCTCTCTCTCTCTCTCTCTCTCTCTCTCTCTCTCTCTCTCTCTCTCTCTCTCTCTCTCTCTCTCTCTCTCTCTCTCTCTCTCTCTCTCTCTCTCTCTTTCTCTCTATCTATCTATCTATCTATCTATCTATCTATCTATCTATCTATCTATCTAAC
>JAXIVD010007388.1:7500-20266 GCA_036785275.1 Cancer borealis
TCTCTCTCTCACTCTTCTATGCCTTACGCAAGGAGGAGGAAGTAGGCTTCACAAAGGATTTTCCACGAATTGATTTCTTATGGGCCGGCAGAGGTTAGACGAGGTGACAAATGTTCCTCCTCGATAACCTTTGTTCCGCTAATTCTCTCTCTCTTTCTCTCTCTCTCTCTTTCTCTCTCTCTCTCTCTCTCTCTCTCTCTCTCTCTCTCTCTCTCTCTCTCTCTCTCTCTCTCTCTCTCTCTCTCTCTCTCTCTCTCTCTCTCTCTCTCTCTCTCTCTCTCTCTCTCTCTCTCTCTCTCTCTCTTCATTTCCGTATCTTGTTTCCTTCAAATGTTGGTGTCGTTACATCTGTGCAGGAAACACCTCTTACTTCTCTATTTTGGTAGCCTTTGTTGTTTTCTCCCTCCGCTTCCTCCGCCTATGAAGAGAGACTGATGCTCGACTACTGTTACTTAGACAAGAGAAGGTTACATAAAAACCTGATCGTTTTCTTTTTTTTCCCTTCTTTTTAGACAAAGATGGTCGCCAAGGGTTATGGAAGTAATAGAAAATGATCGCTTACACTACCGCTCTCTATAAGTGTTCAGAGGAAGATCAATGAGGATGAGTCGATTTAGTCATGGAGGTGTCTTGATACTCCTATCATGATGTTTTCTAGGATTCAGATCAATATTATAGTTTTTAACGAATAAATAGATTGGTGGTGAAAAATATATTGTACGTGTGAAATGGCAAGCTGTCTTGTCTGCTACCCTTCCTCTCCCTTCCTCTATTACCAAGTGGGTTGTGGGTGGAGGGAGTCAGCTGCTTCACTCACCCACTCACTCGCTCATTACGTGTTGTTCAGACGTTCGTAGCATCAGGCAGCCGTCTCGTACCAACCTTCCAGCCTTCCTCTGCCTTACTTCACGAGTCAGTAGTAATAGGATTTGCCGTTTTGGCGTATTAATGATTATCAACTCTGGTTATATTTGGTGATTAAAACCATAATTATAATGAGACGAATGGCTTGGTAAGGAAAAGGTGATTGTTCTCTAGCATATCCGGTTCAGGCTAGCAAACATGACTGACAGTGTTGCTATATAACTAATAAAACTAATAATCATTAAAACATCGTAAAGCAAGGAATTATTACATAACTTGCTTTACTACATGCATTCATAACAGCGGGGCGTTGAAAATAATATCAAAAGTTAGATTATATTATTGATTTCAAGGAATAACATAACCTAACATTCACTATCTATCTGGCAAGACCTAGTATTACACCCTTACCTAGCTAGCCTTGAGGTCTCCACAGAAGCCAGCGGGGCATCGGGGAGGGTAGAGAAGCCGGTGTGTTTATACTTAAATCCATCTGAACACTGCAAACTATAAGCCACACCTCACCTCGCCTCACCTTGCCTATCCATCGCGCGTTCATGTATATTTTGTAATGTTAATACCGTGTGTTAGGAAGAGGATTACCGCCTTTTACCTGTTACCAGCGCTATGTAAATTTTAATACGTAGTTACAATGTTAGTTATCTATACCTGTAGAGAGTGAGTTAGGAGATAGGTAGGAGGTAGAAAGGGAAGTAGGAGGCAGGTCATGGTGTCTCCTGTAGAAGGTAAGTAGGAATATATGCGACCAG
This sequence comes from Cancer borealis, assembly GCA_036785275.1. Taxonomy (NCBI): domain Eukaryota; kingdom Metazoa; phylum Arthropoda; class Malacostraca; order Decapoda; family Cancridae; genus Cancer; species Cancer borealis. The sequence continues at coordinate 9,135 of JAXIVD010007388.1, forward strand.
TATTAAGCGAGGTAAAGGTTTTTCACAAATAACTTTAAAATTTACATAATAACAATGTTTTTAATATATAATAACCATCTAAGGGTGATGCCTACAACCACTGAGAGTTTCATTCCGATCTCTTCAGTGGTCTTGGAGGAGATAGAAAACTTCCAAACTGGTTGCTTCGCCCGCAGTTTGAAATAATAATAATAATAATAATGATACTAATAATAACTGAAAATAATAATAACAATAATAATAATAAGAACAATAACAATAACAGTAACCATAATGTTAATTGATAGATATTATCTTTCAACTGTAATGGAAGACCCAATCAACGTGACCTGTGTGTTATGTGTTGACAATGAGCGTGTGTTTCACGTTACCTCTTCACCTGCCACCACCGCCACTACCCACCTGGAATGATGTTTACTAATACATTCGGCAATTGTTGATTACTTGAAATTGTTATTATTCAGAACTAATGTGACGAGGAGGCGTACTTATTGACATTGCCTGTAGACATAAAACACTAAGATGGAAATTAATGATTTATTTATCCTCTTCACAGATGTGTTGTTCGTTGGACGGAACGTGACGCTGCCAATTGAAGGTGAGTATAAGCTCATTCAATTCACTCACCATTGATCTAGATGTATTGTTTTCCATAGAATTCGAATCAATGAAGACCTAGTTCTTCATTAGTCATATTTTTTTCTTCTAAATTACAAAAAGGACTACAGAAAGCTATACAAAAATGGTACGCTTAGTCGTCTCTCCCTAATAAGCATATTATAAAAGAGTTCCAAGAGAGAATGCCAATTAGCTCTTCGGATGTCTTGATTTCTATTTATTCCCTAGAGCTCCAGTGTTCCGCTTCTCTTGTATGCTTCTCTGCGCCTCTCATCTCCTTTTGTTCTTTTCTGTAATAAGGTGTATTAGTTTTATAATACGAGTGCAATTTTCCTATTTTTTTCCTTTATTTCAATCATGCTACTAAATGTGTGTGTAAATAGTTATCTTTTCGTTGTCTTCTTTAAAGGTTCACGTATAAGATCGATGGTGATTATTAGCATGCAGTGTGAGGGGTAGATGGGGAGGAGCCTTTGCGCTTTTCTATCTATCATAGTATTCCACTGAGGTAGTAGATGAACTGAATTTTCACCAATGTTTTTCCTTTTCTTGTGTTACTTCATCATTGTCCGAGTCTCTGTTCCTTCTCCTCCTTCTTTTTCTTCTCCTCCTTCTCCTTCTCTTTCTCCCCTTCTGCCATCCCGTCATTCTTCCTACATCACCTTCCGTTCCTTCTTCACTTGGATTTTCTCTTCAATAGTTTATCTTCTCTTCCCCTCTTCCCCTTTCTTTCTCCCTTCCTTTCTGTTTTCTTTACCCGATCATTGTTAATTATTATGTATTACCTGTCTCTCCTTCCATCCTCTTCCGCCTTCCCCTTATTATCTCTCTCTCTCTCTCTCTCTCTCTCTCTCTCTCTCTCTCTCTCTCTCTCTCTCTCTCTCTCTCTCTCTCTCTCTCTCTCTCTCTCGTTCTCTTTCCGTCCCTTTATTCTTTTTTCTCTTTCATTTCTTCCTTCAAACCCATTACCTTTCCTCTCAGCAGCTTTTCATCCTCCTCTGCTTCCCTTCGTCCCTCCGGAAAGGATATTGAAACAGCATTATCTGTTACAGGAACAATACGACTGAAACAATATGGTAATATACGGAAGAATTAATCAGGAGCAGGAGTTCATCTGTTATAGAGCATCCATTTGATAGAATATAATGATAACAATAATAATGATAGTACTGTTATTTCTATCCTTATTGTTATTATTATTGTTATTATTATTATTATTATTATTGTTATTATTATTATTATTATTATTATTATTATTATTATTATTATTATTATTATTATTATTATTATTATTATTATTTTTACTAATACTACTAATTGTACTACTACTACCACTACTACTACTACTACTACTACTACTACTACTACTACTACTACTACTACTACTACTACTACTACGACAAAACAATAATATTAATATTATTATCATTATAATAATTATTATATTTATTATCATTGTTATCATTATTATTACTACGGTTAATTATAATAATGATTATATTAACATAAAAATAATGGTATTCATAATAATGTTAATGATAACAATAATAATAATAATAACTATTATTATTATTATGATTATCATTATCATTATACTACTACTGCTACTAATAATGATAACAATAATGGTAATAATAATAATGATAATGATAATAATAATAATAATAATAATAATAATAATAATAATAATAATAATAATAATAATAATAATAGTAATAATAATAGTAATAGTAATAATAATATTGATAATAATAGTAATAATAACAATAATGATAATGATAATAATAATAACAGTAATGACAGTAATAATCATAACCACAATGAATAACAAATTGAAGCTCGTCCTGCGTTTCTATTTGAAAACTTTATTTTCATAAACTTCAAAAGGTGAATAAAAATAAACAAGCTTTTTGTAACCCACCATTTTTTTTTTTTTTTTTTTTTTTTTTTTTAAAACTTTTGTGTTTCATTTTAGGTAACACAATTGTACGTTATAACTTGACTCTTTGATCAAAGATGTCCCTTGTAATTCAATAACTTCCTATGAATTGTGTATTTTCTTTCATCTCTCCACTGTCACGACACATTTTATCTCTTTACATTTCGTTTTCATCCTCAAAAAAAGGAACAAAAATGATACGTTTCTCTCTTGACCATTTCTCTTTATGGTCGTATTTCCATATCTCTGTTGTCCATTTTTCTTCTTTTCTTCCTAATATGTTCGTTTCCTCAGTTTTATTCTCCTTTTTTTCCTCTCACGTACCAATTTCCTCCACACATGTATCAGGGTATGGACAAGGAAGGAGGACTGAAAGGAGAGGAAAAGAAAGGCTAGAAAGGATTTAATGGGAAGGAAAAGGAGGAAAAATAGAGTCGTTTTGTGTTTTACGACGAGGAAATGAAATACAAACATGGAAGGTTAGAAATTTACTTTAAACTGTAAGGTAAATAATGGGAACCTGTTGTTGTAGATGGCTGAAGAAAAAAAAAACTACTTTGAAATAAAAAATAAATGGAGGGAAGATACACAAATTTTGATCCTAAATGGAACTCGAAAAAAATGAGAAAATACGTGGAAGAATCATTCATGCGACACTGAGGACTGAGCATACAGACGGAAGACTCACTGTAGTGCTGGACATTATTACGTTGTGACATACTACGTGTGTAATGCAAAAAGGAAGGAATAACACAGAGAGAGAGAGAGAGAGAGAGAGAGAGAGAGAGAGAGAGAGAGAGAGAGAGAGAGAGAGAGAGAGAGAGAGAGAGAGAGAGAGAGAGAGAGAGAGAGAGAGAGAGAGAGAGAGGGAGGGGGAGAGGGAGAGGGAGAGAGAGAGAGAGAGAGAGAGAGAGAGAGGCTACCTTCTTACTGCGCCTGTGGTGAAAGTTGAAGGTAATTTCATTAGTCTTTATCGCTCCCGTGTCTCCGGAATGCTGGTATAACGGGGTTGACTTTAAGAAAAGAAAAAAAAACATAATATGAAGGAAGTTGAAATACTCCACAATTTAATTTTTTCCTATATTTTCAAAAAGCTTCAAGTTATAAAACAAACTGGAATGTACGTTAAACATGGACAGGACAACGAAGAGAAAGATAAATTACTACATTTACGTACATGAACAATTCAAATTTAAATGGATTCATTATAACGTGAACTTTACATATTATTCAAGGTGTATTTTTGCATCACCGTTTGGAGCCAAGTGAGGTTGTTGTCTGTTTAAACTGTTGCCTGGAGAGGAGAGAGAAAACTGAAGGAAAACAGCAGAGAAAAATGATGATGGTGGTACTGAAGGCGAGAAGATTGGGAAAATAGAATAACGGCAAAGTTCTAGCACCGTAAATGGATGTCATAAACTTTCATATCCTCCTTGACGGGCTGAGGGGATGGGAGCGAGAGAGGCGTCCATGCTGTGTTTGTTTCTCGTCAGCTTTCCCTTCCTGACCTTTTGGCACGAGAAGAAAATACATATGAAAAAAGAAATGTAAAATGAATAACCGTGAATTTCAGTGAGTGACGTGAGACTTGGATATGCCATCAACATGTGGTGAATGTTTTGGAAATCTGAGTAACTTTGAAAAGGAGGTTACATATATGTGGGGCGTGAAATGCAGTTTGGATTTGTAATTGAGACCTTCCCTTGATCGCTATTAAGAGGAAGAGGAGGAGGAGGAGGAGGAGGAATGCAGAAATTGTCGAAAGAGGCAACTTGGGAGGAAGATGAGAAGAAACAGCAAGGAAAAAATAAAAGGAAAATGTTAAGAAAAGGAGAAGGAAAACGAGGGAAAAGCGAGTTAAAAAAGTAAGAAGCGAGATGAAGTAAACAACCCACACAAGAACACCACAAATTAAAACACACACACACACACACACACACACACACACACACACACACACACACACACACACACACACACACACACACACACACACACACACACACACACACACACGTAATAATCATACCTGCTTATCATCATCACACATCCACAGAGATATTACATCCATCTTATCTTATAAAAGTATTACCCTATAAGTAATGAGTTGGAACATATTATCAATCACAAATTAATTAATACCACAAAACCACGTGATTTGTACTTGACGTTCATTTAAATGCCCTTCAGCTTAAATCTTATCTGTCCCTTTAAATCTCTCTTTTCACATGATATATTTGACTTCTATTCGTCTTCTATTCGCTTTAAATATTTCATTGTGGCTGAGTTTGTCTTCATATTTCTTTATGACTGGCTTCTTTGCGTGTTATTTCGTGCGTTTATAGTTTGTTTTATTATCTTTAGTGCTTTTGTCCTGCTTTATCCGACTTTACTGCTAGTGCGTGTATCAACATGTTTGGACATAGAGTGAAGGCAGGGCAAGGCAGGGAGGGGGAAGCACGGGGGAGATTTACTGCAACTCATTCATCACTGTTGTAATGATCTGTTAACATGTGGTATGCTATATACACACACACACACACACACACACACACACACACACACACACACACACACACACACACACACACACACACACACACACACACACACATACACACACACATACACACACACACACACACACACACACACACACACACACACACACACACACACACACACACACACACACACACACACACACACACACACACATACACACACACATACACACACACACACACACACACACACACACACACACACACACACACACACACACACACACACACACACACACACACACACACACACACACGCACACACACACATTTGGCTGTACGAAACGTCATCATCATTATTATCATTACCACCACATCCATTACTACAAATAGTACAGTTTTCACTACTACTACTACTACTACTACTACTACTACTACTACTACTACTACTACTACTACTACTACTACTACTACTACTACTAAAATAATAATAATAATAATAATAGTAATAATAATGATAATATATTTTTCAACTACTATTACATATTTTTTCCTTCCCAATTTATCGTCACTATTTGTAGTGATAGCATCCACCCACTCCGGAGACCTGTGCATCTGTCAAATTAATCCCAGGTGCAGCATCGCTCGCATCCTTTCCGATATTCATAGTTCTCATGTTTAATCACCTCGCTGCACTCACCCGCTATGAACGCTGGACACCCGGCTAGCAAGGGCACTGAGTCGTCCATTGCACACTGTTTGGTTGAAAGCTTTCCTTTGTTACCCTCCCCTTAATGACCCATATGCAAAATGTATTAGAGAATATGTAATAATTTCACCGATGTTGTGTGTTGAGTTTGTTGGATGTAGATGATGCTTCGCTTGTGTGTTGTGTTGAAGGGTTTGAGCCGTCTTGGAGTATTGATGTGCTTGCTTAACCCTTCTCATGTTCAGTTGCTGCCTCCTAGTCAGAGCATATTGGCTGTCTGTATGTTCGTATTGTTCATAATTAGGAGATGGTTGGTCAGGGGAGGGTTGACGCCTATCCTGGCCATATTGTGGTCCTACTTGCCTCCCCTTAGACTGCTCCTCAGGTGTCGGGTTGGACCGAGAGGTACGACGCCGTCCCACAATTTGCCACCCACCTCCATCAGTGACGAGCGCGTGGGTTAGAGAGGATGCAGAGACAGGATTTGTCTTAGGGTTACTGCCTTGTCGTGTTTTCGTATTTCTCGTATATTTTCATCGGAATCTTGATCTGAGTTTTGCTTCAGTTATTCCCATTTTACACACTCGCTGAAGGGAGACTATTGACTGACAAATACTTTGATCAGTATGACAACACCTGCTTTGTTTTTAATGGAATTCCGATGTTCACTAAAGGTATCGTAGCAGGTCTCGTCTATTTCTTCCGTCCCAAGCTTTAAGGAAAAGGTGAGATTCAATTATTGTTATTCCCTTAGTCCCCATTTTTGCTTTGTATGTGGTTGTTTGTTCAGTGTTAGATTGGAGACTGGATGCTACTTGGCTCACACATATATCCTTCTTTTTTTTCAAACACTTCGTCGTATATATTGTACGTGTTGGGACCCTAAGACCGTTTTTCGTGCATCCAACACTTAAGAAGTCTGCATTAGCCTTCTTGAGAGATCTAAAAGCACAGTTGACCTATAGGTTGGCGATTTTTATGTGGCTTAAATTAGTGTCACTGATCAAAAGTTGTTGGTTTTTCAAAGGTAGATTGGATTTGTGTTTCATTCCGCTACTGTCCAATAATTTTGCTTGCACTAATTATTTTCTCTTCTAGAACTGACAATCGACGCTCAATAGTGAGTAACCACTTATTTGCCGTGACTTCGTTGATGCTGCTATTGTTGTTGATAGCATATTTCTCTAGTTTAGTGATCTAAGTAATTAAATCCTCCAGTTGGACGACTGAGTTGCCGTGTTGTTGGGTGGTTAGGTAACAACACCGCTGCATTACCAGTACGAGGCAATTCCACAGAGGACACGTACTTTTGTCTAATTCTTCTAGGGATTAACTTATTGTCTTTACTTCTTCACTTAATTTGATTATAGCACTGTTTACTGCGTCATTATTATTACATGACAAAGCATTAAACATGGTTTTCGTTCACTTGGTAGTGTTGTGTTGATAATTAGTTTTGTCAGTGGAGTTAGGCTGCTTAGTTTGTTGCATTACCATGTCAATTAGTATGTCTTTATTCACCCATACGTTATTCTGTCCAATTTCAAGACAATGTTCCTTGAATTGAGATGTCGTGAGGTTTTTAAGGAAATCAGTTGTCTAGTTGGTTAAGAATGGTTCACTGCACACCACTGTCCTGCTGATGTATGATTCTGTCAGAGGTTTGTTAACGTTGTTCCTTCTTCGTTGTCCTTTCTCTCACCATACACCTTAGAGATACAACCACTTTCCTAGTCACACAGCTCTTTCTTTAGTCCCACCTTCCACGCTTCCATATATCTACAGAATTAAAACAAGATTCTTACTTTAATGTTCCTACCACATTTTCTATTGATTCAGCCTTGTTTCTCATTATTTTGGATATTCAATCATTATTATACTAGTGTATGGATAATAAAAATCAACCACTTCACTTTTAACTCTTTTCAAACACCATCAGCTGATTTTTGTTTACATTCACTTGCAACTCTCGCTTATTGCACACACTATCAAACACATCTAACATTTTTGTAAATGATTTTTGTTCTGCAATCAATACTGTATCATCTGCAAACAAAATTGTATTTACCACTCGTTAACCACCATTCACCATCCAACCTCACCAACCTTTGCTCTCAGTCATCTTATTACAGCATTTGTATGTAAGTTAAACAATTACGGTGACTTCACACACGCCTGTTTTACACCCCCTTGCATTTCAAAAAATTCACTAGTTTTTCCTTTTTCCTTTTCCCTTTTAGAATACATCTTTATGAAAGGTTTTCACCCAATTCAAAAACCTTCCACCCACACCATGTTACAATTTCAATACATTCCACTTTGCCGTTCAATTCATTATATCAAACTGTTTTTCAAGGTCGATGTATGTGATGTGAACTTTTTTTATCTTTCGTTATTAGATACTTAAACTACTATCCTAGGTGAAGTAATTTGATCCACGTATCTCCTACCATTTTTCAACCCTCCCTACTCTCTTTATAACCTATTCTCTGTGACATTATTGATCCTTTCAACCACACTTATTCATAAACCCTTCCATCTAGGCTTAAATGGCATGCTTTTATAATTCTCACATTCATTTCTACTACCACTCCCCTTAGAGGCTGGGATAATAATTGCCTTTGTCCAGTCTCCTGATACCCTTCCCTCTTCCCATGCTGACCCATATATCTTGTGCATCCGTTCAATCACAGTTTTCCTTTTATACTTTAACATCTCAGCCGTGATCCAATACACTCCTGCTCCCTTCCCGTTCTTCAAATCTTGCATCGTTTTCATCTCTTTCTTTTTAAATTTCTCTTGTCCATGCATTCTCTCACCACTACCTATCATTCCCATACACGTTATAATTGCCTCACCTATTCTATTTCCATCCATTAAATTTTCAAAATATTTTATACGTCTCCCTTTCATAGTTTCTTTCTCTCTTCCTCCGTCCTGATTCCCTTCGCTACTCACATTTTTTTCCACTTTCTCCCTCATTCTTACTCTCTTCCCAAATAGTATAGCCTTTTATCCTCTCACTTCTCATTCAGTCGTCATCCAGTCTTCATCCGCTCTCCTTTTACTATCTTCGATCACTTGTTTCACCCTCCTTTTACACTCTGTATATTGCCTTTTACTGGGATTTCTTGTTCGCTCTAGCACATTTCTTTCCAGTGATTTCTTGTATGCATCACTCGTCCTGCAAAGCTCTTCCATCTACCATGCATCCTTTTTCTTGTTCCCAGTTTCACCACTATCATCCCCACCTCTCCTGCTGGCATACCCGACAATACATTTCCAAAGTCTCAAACCTCCTCAGTATTTGCATCTTCATTTCACATTTATCCATTTATCATTCAACACTTTACTCTATTTTACTTTACTTTATTTTACTTTACTTTCATTTTTCTCTTATTCCATCGTCCCTTAACCTTTAAATCATAAGCTTCTTTCTCTGTCTATTTATTCCCTTCCTTTAACCTGTCACTACTTTTCACTTGTACACCAGAATGGTCTGATTTCTGAAACATACTTCTCACAATACTGGCTTACATTCAAAGATATATAGTAGTTCAATCTCTTTTGATAATGTTGTACTTTTTTCTCCACGCATACTGGTGGATCGTCCTGTGGTTTTCCCAAAAATAAACTCGCTCAGTACAAACGTCCACCAACTATTCACTTATTTTTGTTTGTCTTATTTCGTTAAGGTACACTCTATTTTTACACTTCTTCATCTACGTTTTCATCATCCACTTTTGTATACACGTCACCCATCACAATTACCTTTCATAGTTTCTTAAAACTCTTAACGCAATCATTAAAATTTTAAAATGATTTTATCACTTCATTCTTCTCTTTCACTGTTTTTATGTTGAATGGCACACACACACACACACACACACACACACACACACACACACACACACACACACACACACACACACACACACACACACACACACACACACACACACACACACACACACACACACACACACACACACACACACACACACACACACACACACACACACACACACACACACACACACACACACACACACACACACACACACACACACACACACACACACACACACACACACACACACACACACACACACACACACACACACACACACACACACACACACACACACACACACACACACACACACACACACACACACACACACACACACACACGCACACACACACACACACACACACACACACACACACACACACACACACACACACACACACACACACACACACACTTGACTAATTCCAATCTTACATTCCACCCACAATGTTTGTACCCTACTAACCGTGCTCAGCCACACATTACCACACACTGTCACACACCAGCGTTGCGCAACCTTCCCTACTTCTTTCCTTAAATGTTTCATCCAACCCCGTCCACACAGCACCAATAATCATACCATCCTACATGCAACACTTATTTCCATGTTTTGTAGTCAGATGTAGACCTAAAACACCGACTACTTCTTACACAACTTTCAACAACCATTATTCTCTGTCTATCATCTTTCAGCCCATTTGTATTGAAGCATACAACCCTAATCGGCTCATTCATATTCCAGACTTTCCTCTGCTGCACTTAGCCTGTTTAAAAAAATAAATTACGTCGTGATGGGCTAGCGACAGGTAGCTAAGGCTTAGAAGTATCCCGGGAAAATAAAGCTGATAAAAGTCTAGAATCACTATGGATGTTATGCAGCATCCGCCACTCATTTCAGCACCTCAGAGTTTACTAATGGTGCGCGCTGCGTGGAGGTGCTTGTCTCCCGCTTAAGAAAGGGTAGACGTGACTTTTATTATTTTTTATATTTTCCCTTACCCAACACATGAGGTCTGCCTTTGCACAACAGTTGAAAACACGCCTTGATTTTACCTCATTGGTTATGATGCTGTCACGGCGCGCAGACACTGTCTCTACTGCAACCAAACTTTAACTACTCCTTTCCTTACAGTTTTATTTCGAAATACCAAGTAAAGTTTGTGACAGTTGTGCCTTCACGCGAACACATAAACGAAAGAAAGTGTAGATTTATTCAAACGTTCCAAAGAAACCTCGAGACCACGTCATGAGGGGGGAGAGGATTACCTGTGATATAGGAGGAAAGAGATGAAGAGGAAGAATAGGGGTAACAGGAGGAAGAGGAGAATGAGGAGGAAGGAATATAAAACAGAAAAGATGTGTCAATACAGAATAGATTATCGATTTCTGAAAATTTTTATCCGTTTTTCAGGACTTGATTACATTTATTTTAAAAATTTCCAGACCATTTTTACATATTTCATTGTTATTCTTAATGGCACCAAACTAGGGAAGCATGTGATCTGTCTC
>JAXIVD010007389.1:0-12500 GCA_036785275.1 Cancer borealis
GTTGCAGGATGAGGTATGGTGTTTATGGCAAGGATACAGGTAAGAGGGTCCGTTTACAGGTAGGATCTAGAGGGGCAGTGTGTGTGTGTGTGTGTGTGTGTGTGTGTGTGTGTGGTGTGTGTGCGTGTGTGTGTGTGTGTGTGTGTGTGTGTGTGTGTGTGTGTGTGTGTGTGTGTGTGTGTGTGTGTGTGTGTGTATGTATGTGAGTGTGCGTAATCCGTGTATGTACGACTTTTTATTATCCCAGTTTGTGTACGTGCGTGTGTATTACCCCTGTGTGTGTGTGTGTGTGTGTGTGTGTGTGTGTGTGTGTATGTGTGTATGTGTGTATGTGTTAGATCATGTGTTAGCTTTGTATGAAACGATCATGTGTGTCTTTTTTTTGTGTGTGAGTGTGCATGTGTGTGTGCGCGCGTGTGTGTGTGTGTGTGTGTGTGTTGTGTGTGTGTGTGTGTGTGTGTGCGTGTGTGTGTTGACTTTAAATACTAATGTCAAAGGCTTTGTTACTCCTGTATGCAAGAGTACGTATGTGTTATCCTCCATGTGTATTACCTGTTGAAATGACTATCCATGTGTGTGATGCATATATGAACGAGCGTGTGTTAGACTTGTGTTAGGGAGTGTTACCCTTATGTGCTGACGAATGCTTGCAGTACGTCAGACTTGAGTGTTGATTGTATGCGTGTTACGGTGAGTTGCATCCTATTGACTTGTTCCTCGTCACCCCACAGCCGCTGGACGATGATGACGTTAGCTCGCTGCACGATGACAAGGACACCACTGGGGCTGACGCGGAGGGGGTGTGGTCGCCGGACATCGAACAAAGTTTTCAGGAGGCGCTGGCAATCTATCCTCCATGTGGCCGGCGTAAGATCATCCTGTCTGACGAAGGGAAGATGTATGGTGAGTACCCGACGACCTCACTGTTATTGTCCTTCCTTCCTTCCTTCCTTCCTTCCTTCCTTCCTTCCTTCCTTCCTTAGCAGCGTTCGAACATCACATCCAGTCTTCACTATGGAATCCTTTCAACACTATGTACTTCGCTCCCATGAACTCTCTTTCAGTGCAGTCATATTTACCATTCCTCCTCTTCCTCGTCCCCACTCGTCCCCCAATCCTCCTTCAATCTTCAATCTCTGTGTTCCCTCCCCTCCCCTCCCCTCCCCTCCAAAGAGTCTCCCAGCCCTCTGCAACTTTCTTGTGCACCATTATGATATAATTCATGCCAAAAAAGGTCTTTTGGGGGGTAAATTACTCGTTGATTAAAGTGTAGCGCGGACACCTGCAGGTTACAATATTTTTCCGTTCCTCCTCCCTCGTCCAAGTCACGCCACACTGGGCACTTGTTCCCGGTAGCGTTCTTAGCCGCCCCTTCTTCCTGGTATATGGTGTGCACTGCATCGGGACAAGACCTGCAGTTACTTGCTACCTCTTTACGACCGAGTAATCTCAAGGGATGAATAAAATACCCTGCTTGGTCCCCCGTCCGTACACCCGCCTCCGCCCAGTCAGTGAACACATTTAAGAAGCTCAAGGTCACATCTAATAGAGCCATCAGTTCATGGCGTGAAGGACATGTGCAGTGCAGGGGGATGAAGCTCGGAGGGAAGTAGACGTATGAAAGAAATAACACAAACCTTTGCTGTATTTGCAGGTCTCTATTTCTGTTCAGGAACGTAACTACTTATTAATTCCAGCATTACCGGATACCTGCAACGATCGATTATTTTCTGCTCATGTTGCATCGTTTCACTTGCAATACAAACCCGTCCATGCACAGTGTCGTTGATGAAAAACTGATAGTGTAATGTATACCGACAGTTGACAAGTGTGTGTGTGTGTGTGTGTGTGTGTGTGTGTGTGTGTGTGTGTGTGTGTGTGTGTGTGTGTGTGTGTAGATACATGAACATTATAGCCAAGTGGTGGTGTAAGGACAAGTGACGTGAGCTGATTCTAGGCCCGTGTAACAAGTGCCGAGGTGGTCTGGTGAGGGTGATGTTGGGGTCACCTTCCGCGGGGCATCGTGTGGCCCCGAGGCTCACCCAGCACACTCCCGGATGTTGATACTCGCAGACCAGGCCAGACACGACACCCTAGGGACCTTTCAGCTGTGTGTGTGTGTGTGTGTGTGTGTGTGTGTGTGTGTGTGTGTGTGTGTGTGTTACCACGTTAAGGTTCTGAGTAACTGAGGAAGTGGACTTGGCTTGGGGAGGACGGGGAGGGGGAGAGACGCGTGCGAGGGGAGGGAAGCCATCAATACCGTAGATTCCTGACCTAGAGAGAGCGAGGTGAACAAGCCGCCGACCAATGTAAGTTAGCGTGTAAGCAACTCGGGGAAGCAGACCTCACCTGGCGGGGAAGGGAAGGGAGGAAGGGAAGCATTGAGGGCGCCCCTGCTCCCCCTGCAACCCACAACTTACCGCTGTTTTGTCTTCGTGGCAGCTCTTAAAGTCGTTCTTTTAAAGCAAGCGTGTGTAGAGGAGGAGGAGGAGGAGGAGGGAGAGTGAATATGGCAAGGTGGTGGGGAGTGAGGTGTTTCTAAAGGGAGAGAATGACGGGAGGAAGAGGGTTGAGTGGGGAGGAGGCGTGTAGTGGCGGCGGTGTGGCTCAGGCTGCAGAGTGGTGGTGTGTGGCAAACTGCTTTCGGTCATGCACTGGTCTTGGTCATGACACCACCACCACCACCACCACCACCAGTACTTGCATGCTGCGTCCCTTCCCCCAAATTACTCTCATTCCTTCATCACCGCTGTCGTGCCTGGCCCTACATTGATCACCACCGAGGGAGGAAGAAGAGAGAGAGAGAGAGAGAGAGAGAGAGAGAGAGAGAGAGTGGGAAGGAGGAAGAGAGGAAGGTCATATGCTGAGTGCGTCGAAGAGGCAGACTAGTGGATGGTGTTTTGATTCAAGGTGAATGAGGAAGAAGAAAAAAAAAAAAAAAAGGAGAGGAAGAAGAAGTAAAGGAGAAATTTTAGGAAGTAATGGTTGTGGTAGAGTAGAAGACAGTAGACGAATACCTTGGTTGTGCCTAGATAATGTGGCAGAGTCAGGTTGGTAGTACGTTACATTCATTGGCTGCTACTCGTGACACCAAGATTACGGCACCGCGGGCGAGTGTGTGAAGAGCTGAGTGGTTAGAGTCACGATTCAGTGTTCTGGAGAGCCACGTTTCAGTCCCAACAACGCCTCTCATTTTTCGCATATCCGTAAATGTTTGAAAAGTATCCGCACGTGGCCTTTTGTATCTTTAATATTCATTGTATCATTGTTGAACAGAACGCTGGTGGGAAGGAACGTGTGGCAAGAGAGAAAAATAAAGAAGTGTGTGAATATAAATAAGTTTTAGAAAAGGTAAACGAACAAAACTCCCAAAAATAGCTTGATATTCCCCTTTCTAGTGAAACTTTGAAGATGTTGAAAGTAGGAAAAATTAGTAGAGATAGACGATTCCTCGAGCTTATCTAGGAAATGGATAAAAAGAGAGAAAACACCAGTTAAATCTTGCATTAGTAAGATGGACAAACTCGGGGATGAGAATCGGTAGTCAGTTTTGTGCATCGCTGCAGGAGGGGAAGGAGGAGGAGGGAGACACGTAGCTAGCAAGTTTGAAAACTCAGCAACTTTGAAAACAACAGTAGAAAGAAGAGGATCAACAATGGCTGGAGAATGATAGATTGAAGTTAAAGGGAGAACTGATGACATGAATCGCCTTTCACTTTACCATTTATAAGTACTGTATGGATTGAGATACTTTCTTTCTATTAAAAAGCGTACTCAGAGTCAGCACTTGAGGATAAGAGAATAACGAACGGATACATAAGCACAACAAACAGTTTTAGGATCGAAACTAAGGATGAATTGGAACGGAACATAATAAAGCGTGTTAGTGATAACTTCAGCCACATAAGTCACTGAGGAAAGGTGAAGCTTCGAATAGAGGTGTTACATCACAGGTAGAAAATCAGATCTACGGCTACTAGAATGTTACATAAATCAATATTCCTTTTTTTATTTCGTCTTTTCCTATGGAGCGCCCAACCTGGAGACATTTTTAGACGACATTTTTAGACACCCTCAAGCAGGTTTTGTTATTTATCTTTAAAGTAAGTACAGGTGTGGCGTCTGTTTGTGCCATGAGCAGCAAACCTCTCTAAGGCAGGCGACTTTCTAGCGTTACATGAGACACAAAGGGAAACTGTCGGTCAGGCAGGACACACAAGGGTCATTGATAAGCCTGTCCCTCCCTCTTGTGTGTTCCTCTCTAGGTGTGTTGACATTGACAGCAGCTCATCGACATGCGTGTGGAAATATGTGATAATGGAAATAATAGTAAATAGTTCGATAATAGGCAAATTAGTGAATATGATAGTGATAGTATTGATGGTTATATAAAAATGATAATGATGATAATGATACTAGCAATAATGATAGATAGATAAATAAACTTGCAAATAGTGTTAATATATAGTAGAATACAAACACCAAGAAAAGGAAAATACACATAACAACAACAATGATAATAATAATAATAATAATAATAATAATAACAATAACAATAACAATAATAACAATAACAATAACAATAATTCATGGTCTTTACGAGTTTGTTTGTCTGGCTAGTAGTCGTTGACCTGACACAAGGGTGGGATGGGGTGGGTGTGGGTGTAGGGGGGCGAGGTTGCTGGGTGGGTTGTTTGCTGATCTCATTGTGGTGAGGTGAGGTAACAAAATGCTGACGTGTACCTCGTCCACCGTCTTGCATGGGACCAAAACTTCGTGCCAGCCACTCTACATGTAATGAGATACTAAATCCTTCACAAACTATTTACTCACTCTCTCTTGAGGATAATAAAGTGGACCTAACCAGCATCTATCATCCCATTGTTATGCTTGGTCGTACTTATACATACATACACACATGACATACATATACATACTTGCATAGTCTTAAACTACGCCATGAAACTAGAGAATGTTATGTGGATTCCAGGTATAGTCTCTCTCTCTCTCTCTCTCTCTCTCTCTCTTCTCTCTCTCTCTCTCTCTCTCTCTCTCTCTCTCTCTCTCTCTCTCTCTCTCTCTCTCTCTCTCTCTCAGGGCAAATCTTTATCATCGAAGAGAAAGTTATGATTAGTTAAGACAACATCGTATTCATCTTGACCTGCATCCTGCTTGCACGTGTACTGTACTTACCTGTATACCTGTTTGCACTGCTTAGGAATGTTAGCATCACTGTTACCTGCAAACCATTGATCACCTGTCCTTACCGCGCTAAAGTTTTGACGGTAATCCCATTCATTTTTTTTCTCTCTGTATGTGTAATAATACTCCAGTTTATCCCATACAGTTTAATTAATTGTATTTTCATGACCACCAGATTTTTGTTTGTTATACTTTTGTTTAGCTATAGTTAAGTAGTGTTCATGTTTTGCTCAAAGGCCACTGAATTGTCAATCCCTTTGTTGTCACTGCCAGCATGGAAATCAGATGTTGTGAATTGTATCTGTGCAGCTCGTGGTGTGAACAGTAATGGGACAGTGGCGAACGAGAGAGAGAGAGAGAGAGAGAGAGAGAGAGAGAGAGAGAGAGAGAGAGAGAGAGAGAGAGAGAGAGAGAGAGAGAGAGAGAGAGAGAGAATATATATCACACGTAACAAGTCTCTTTGTCTTTCATAGATGATCACGAAACAAAGGTGTGTGAGTGAAGCCTGACATCTATAACACAGTAGTTTGTCTCAGCAGGTAGGTGTGTGTGTGTGTGTGTGTGTGTGTGTGTGTGTGTGTTCAGGTGAGGGGGGACTCGCTGTTATACCTTTATTGTGTTGTGTAACGTGACCACAAAGATCAGAGTCTTCCATTAGCTCAGGGCATCGTAGTGAAAGAAGTACTTGGTGAACCTGCATTCTATCTTCACATCGCATTGCATTGGAGTGACGAGGAACCATTGAAATACCGCACTTTTTGCTAGTTTTGTAAATCCTTTCAATATTTCATAGGATTCGATTAGCCCTTCCAGAGGCGACGTATTTCCAGGAACAGTTCTGGTTCTCTCAACCTTTACTCTTACCAATCCTCGCACAAAGAATAGATGAACTTTGGGCTATGTTGAGCTGAGCCGCGCCTGCTATCGCTTGTTTGCAAGGTGAAATGACGAAAATGTCACAGTTAATTTAGATTATGTTTACCTTGACCGTTATAAGGAAGGGAATTGACATCTTCACCTTCTTACACAACCTCCTTCTCACTGTGATTGTAACACAAACCCAACAGCCGGTGAATGTTGACTGGAAAAAAACATTGAGTTTCCGTAATAATAAGTTGAAAGTTTTGACTCATTCCTCGCTCATTTGCTTCACGAGACAGTTCATGATTTTATGCATTAATCATATATTCATTTATCCCACTTTTATTTTTTATATCCTATTCACATTCTTATCTTCATGAAAAATAATATGACATTTGTTCACGCTAAACGACATTTCTCATTGGTCTGTCCACGCCATTGAATGAAACAGGATCAGTCTCTCGCTCTGATGTGTGTGTGTGTGTGTGTGTGTGTGTGTGTGTGTGTGTGTGTGTGTGTGTGTGTGTGTGTGTGTGTGTGTGTGTGTCTGTGTGTGTGTGTGTGTGTGTGTGTGTGTGTGTGTGTGTCTCTGTGTGTGTGTGTGTGTGTGTGTGTGTGTGTGTGTGTGTGTGTGTGTGTGTGTGTGTGTGTGTGTGTGGAGGGGAGGCTTGGGAGGGGTAGGTTACTGTATATATGTGTGAGGAGGAGGAGGGGAAGGATTGGTTACTGTTTATGTGTGTGTGAGGTGTGTGGGTGTATTGGGTGAGGTAGGGGGGGTAGGGTAGGTTTAGGTGGTGGTTGCCAAGGACGCAGTGGATGACAGAGTTGATGTTGAGACTGCGAGGTGCTGATTAAGAATACTGAGCGGCTGCCGGTGGTGGTGGTGGTGGCGGTGGCGGTGGCGGAAGCGTGTGGGTGCGTTGGTATAAAAAAGAAGAAAAAAAAGAATTAGTCTACTTGCTCCGTTATCAGAATTATCGATGCACTCTGACACACGCACCGCATTATGTAACCACCTTCCACCACACCACACCACACCACACCACCACAGACTGCACTAAGTTACATCACCTAACCCACCTCACTTCACCACACGCTCACCACACCACATCATGCCCTTAGATAAAGTTGGAGGAGCAGGTCAGTGGGTGACTCTCGACACACACACACACACACACACACACACACACACACACACACACACACACACACACACACACACACACACCTGATGGAAAGGACAGGTGAGAAAAGGTGAATGGTCGCTTGCTTACCTGTCCACTCAGTACCACACTGCCCTCTATTCTCTTTCATTTCCCTTCCCTTATCCATTCTCCTCCTCCTCCTCCTCCTCCTCCTCCTCCTCCTCCTCCTCCTCCTCCTCCACCCCTCTCTGCGCTGGATGACTCGAAATGTCCGACTATTGATTCCCGATTTTCCTTCAAAGGTTGACGCAGACCACACGTGCGTTAACTCCCTTCCTCCTCTCTCTCTCTTCCTTCCTTCCTCACCCTCTGCCTTCCTCCCTCTCCCTTTTCCTACTTTTTTACACCCTAAATCCCCATTGCGCCTCAGTCTTTGATCTGCGCCTCTTCCCTTTCTTTATTCGCCTTCCTCTGTTCTCTCTCTCTCTCTCTCTCTCTCTCTCTCTCTCTCTCTCTCTCTCTCTCTCTCTCTCTCTCTCTCTCTCTCTCTCTCTAAATATATATTTTGTAAACTTCTCTACAGTTGGGCAGCAAAGGCAGTTTATTCATGCAGCTTTAAATGTGTTTCTCCAGTTTTGCTTTGACAACCTTACCGAGTAACTTGTCCGATTACTGCTGGCTGAAAGAGAGAGAGAGAGAGAGAGAGAGAGAGAGAGAGAGAGAGAGAGAGAGAGAGAGAGAGAGAGTGCCCTCAAAACGGTGCACCAGATTTGTCAGAGGGTCATGTGGTGGGAGGATGCTGGAGGAGGTAGGAGGAAGGAAGGCTTGCAGTCTTGCGTTGGTAGTGGGACCAATGTTGGGTGTCGGGCAGGTCAGGACGCACGAGGACGGACGCCTGTGACCACCACACCAATGCGAGGCTACCTTCTGGCCACACTGTACGTAATAATTCATTCTATCATTGGAGTTTCTCTTTGCTTCCTTCGTCAGTAGTCCTTTTACCTTTGCCAGGGGTCGGAGGTCTCTCTCTCTCTCTCTCTCTCTCTCTCTCTCTCTCTCTCTCTCTCTCTCTCTCTCTCTCTCTCTCTCTCTCTCTTTCTCTCGCCGCCCAAGGCATAATATCAAGCTTCAAAATCATTAACTACAAACGTATCATTTATGCATGGGTGGCCTTGGACAGGAGGGCGAGTTGCCAGTTTGTCTCCTGATGGCAGGGGCTGATGGCCGCCCTTCGCTGCTGCTGCTGCTGACTCCCCTGATTCAAGCGGCCACACACACACACACACACACACACACACACACACACACACACACACACACACACTCACACACGCACACGCACACACATTGCCTGGAAGTGTTGTTACGTTTTGTTTATTATGGAGAAACATTTCTTACGGAGGTGAGAAAAAATTTGGATCCTATGTGTGTGTGTGTGTGTGTGTGTGTGTGTGTGTGTGTGTGTGTGTGTGTTTTAAGTTCGGGTTTTTACTTAAACGTACATGGTCGTGCTTCCTTCAGTTTTGTATTAAAGTGTCGGTTTCTTTGCTTGGGTTATGATGGAGGGAGGAACGAGGCTGACGTGTTACAGTTCTCCTTCCTTGCCTCCTCCTCCTTTACCATCCTGTATCTCATTTTAAATCAGATATTGTAGTTTTTATCACAAACATGCTTGTGAGGGCCAACATATCTGCTGCTGTTTGTTCTTCCTTTGTGTTCCTCTTCTTTCTCCTTCACACTGTTCAAAAAGAGCCTAATCACCTCTTCCTCAGCGCCTCCACTCACCGCCGGCTGACCGCAAGCTCTCACTCCATCATCAGTACACTCCACTCCCGCCCCGCCCACGCCTCACTGCGAAGGCCCCAGCACGGCGCCACGCCCACACCCGGCGGGCGGTGATGGGTCGTGCAGATGGTGTGACACGCTGCTGCCGCCGCCTGGGGGTTGGGGGAGGGGGAGGATGGTGTTACGGGTGCACTCCCTGCCTAGCTGCGACCTCGGAGAGAGGGCAGGGATGGTCCAAGCCAACGTGGATTGCTTGGTGTTGTGCCTGAATGCTTTTATTGCCGATATTTTGACGTTCCCAATGCGTGTCTTCTATGTTCTGTTAGTGAATTGTCCAACAAATCCAGCTGCTACACGTTTCTTTTTTTGTGCACTCAGTTGTTCTGTCTTTTAACTCTACACAAGGTTGTCCCTGTGGAGATATGTTTATATACTTTTTTTTCAGCCATGTTGTCTGTGTTGAGCGTCGTGTGAGTACCAGTTTTTACTCCTAACATTACAGTAAATGGCGTTGGGGCTGCTTAGGGTGGCGCGGCAACAACACACCCGCTTGGAGGAACTCGCCAAAATGGTGTTGGAGGCGTGCAATTTTTGATTTTCTGTCATCACTTGATTGCCTGTTCCTCTGGTGGGGCCGCGGTGCTGCTGTGCCGGTCCAGGGACTTGCAGCTGACACCTTGCACCTACAAGGCCATGGCGATATGAATTCTTTGTCTGGCGAAGCGTCGGGTCTTCTCCAAAGTTATTGCATACGGCCGCTGCATCCCTACATGGGGAGGAGAGACGCTGAGCCGCGGGGTGTGAAGGGAGGCCGTGAAGCGAGGGAGAGTCTATGGGGTGAGGAAACACTTTACGGGTCTAAGAACAGAGTTTCAGTAGTGGTGGAGGGCGGGGCTAGTGGAGAGGGGAGACGACGAAACAGAACCAGAGTTTACGGTGACGACACAAGATTTCCCCTTATGTGTTGTAAAAAATAAATAAATAAAAAAAACTTTAATATCCAGTTGACGCGAGGGCGTGGGAGAGGCGCAATACACGAGAGGGGAGCGTATAGGGGCCTGGAGGACGCACTGGAAAAAGACACGGTCCGCGCGAGGGGATCGGAAAATCTAAAGTGATGGACAAATCTTGACTGTGTGAAGGAGAGGCAGGTGGCGCGTGTAAACAAGAGCAGGTCTTCGCGTCATTGGCCTTTACGGACACTCCAGAGTAATGGGAGGAACAGATCTGATGGCTCTCCGCGCACATTCATCTCCCTTTGATCATTTTCCTTCCTCGTTGACGCTGATAAGAATTGTGGGAAAGTTTAATGTTATGGTGTTGCAAGGGGCGCGTGTTCATGCCGGTGAAATGCTGAGTCTGTTGAGCAAAGTCGATAAGCGCCACCGAAGCCCTAGTTAATATGACGGTGTGTTATCCGCGTCCTGTAGGGAGTGTAAGTAAGACTGTTGTGGCTGACTTGGTGCTCAGCGTTATCCTGTGTGTGGTAATATTGGGTGCCTTGTCATCGTTGGTGGTGCGCCCCTGGAAACCTTTACTATCCCTTTCGCGTGCCTTATCACATCAAGACTCTCCTTGCGTCATAACGGTGTGCAAATCCGTTTTCTTTGATCGTGGCGGGCGAGGGCAAGAATGGGGGGACTGGGGCGAACCAACGAGCGTAGAGGAGAAACCTAAGCACTCCTCGTCATCCCGCGCCGGCCTTGCTGCCCGAGGTTGGGTTACATGGGTCAGATGATGTCAGCAGTCCGGGTCTCATTTGCATAGGGTTCTGGCGGATACTGTCGGACCGCCAGAAGTTATCGCTGAAAATGTTAGAAGTTTATCCTCTACCTCACCAATCCTGTGCCTCCCGCGGCGCAGGTAGGCTTAGCGCTGGAGTCGGGGAGGAAGTTGGGAAGATAAGACTTTTAAAAAATCCTGCACATTCTGGTTTATTATGTTGTTTTTGTTATGATTGTGGAGATGGGAAGGAGAAGGAAAGTGGCAGGAGGGAGCTACCTCGGAAGACCTTTTCAGTAGTTGGATCAGCGTTGGGGAGTTGAGATTAGGAGAATAGTGGACGGCAAAAGTGGAGTCTACGAAGAAAGAAGGGAGTACAGACGCAGGGAGAGAAAGAAACACGATGTGATATAGATTATGAACGAGCTCACAAAGAGAAACAAAAGAAGTCAAGATGATTGATTGTAGAGAAAAAAAAAGAGGAATAAAAAGAGAACAGAGCAGTGAAAGTACATGTAGATGATTGTGGTGATAGAG
Organism: Cancer borealis; assembly: GCA_036785275.1. NCBI lineage: Eukaryota > Metazoa > Arthropoda > Malacostraca > Decapoda > Cancridae > Cancer > Cancer borealis. The sequence continues at coordinate 11,253 of JAXIVD010007389.1, forward strand.
AAGGACGAGAGAAGACAAGGGAGGAGGGTGGGCAGCGGGAGGGACCGTACGGCCTGCTCTCAAGAGGCAGGACGGACCATTACCACCGATTGTTGAGTCGTTAGTACCAACCACTCCCGCCTGCCCCTCCTTGGCACCCGGCCAGTAAACCAGTAGTGCCAGGGACAGGACCACTCCCCCCCTTGTACAGTTCAGGGAGGACGACGAGGACGAGGACAATATAGTCAGCGGAGGAAGCGTTTGAAAAGGCAAAGGGAAGAAAAGAAAAAAAGATGACGAGGATGAAGAATAGAAACGAGACAAGTCAGCGCGGGTAGAGTTTGAAATGGGGAAAGGAAGATAAGAAGAAAGGAAAAGAAGCAATGAGGACGACGAGGACGAGAACGAGGACGAGATAGTCTATATGGAAGCAATGTTCGTCAAGGGAGAAGGAAGCGAAGAAAAAAGTATGGAAAGGGAAATAAGGATGAAATTTGAGGTGAATATGTGACTTTAGTCCAAATCCTTCCCAGTTATTTGTAAGACCTGACACATTTACCTTCGTATCCCCTTCCCTCTCACCTTAGCGGCCCTCACTTCACCTATCAACACTGGCCTCGACTTGGACTTGTGTTGTATCAGTAGCACGGGACAGAGGACGTTCTTCTTTCAATATCACCTTTTATCTTACGGAGGTGCCTGTCTGGTATCTCTGTTATCTCGCCTCGCCCCTTGAGAATGCAGCGTGACGCATCGTAGAGGCAGGCTTCTGAGTGATTATGTATACAAGAATGTAACATTATTTCCGCTGATTAGGAGTGCCTTGTTATGTTAATTCGTGATGAGGATGACGACGATAAGTGTGCAGCGGGTCTGGGAAGGGTTGTGGAGGCGTAGGAACGAGTGTGGGTATAAATGAAAGGTTATAGATGTACAGCAAACATAAGTGAAGGAATAAATGTAGATGTTCAGGAAATGATTTGGTAGATCCATTAGAGTTGTAAATTAAAACCTATCATTCCTTATCCCCATTATTTATCTTAATCTTTATCTTTCAGTGTGTCTCGCTGTGCCTTTCGTCCTTATAGTCCCCTTTCTCCTTTCATCCTCTTATACCGGCTGCGTCAGGTTTCCCCGGCAGGCCTTCAGGGTGGCAACGTAACCCTGGCATCTTGTGCGTCACGATGGGTGATAGCGGCGCCAGATGGCCTGATAAGATAGTCAGGCGAGATTTCCAGATTTTTTAATATTTCCCCAAAACCTTCTTAT
>JAXIVD010007390.1:0-20261 GCA_036785275.1 Cancer borealis
ACCAGCACCAACTCCGGGCAGCCGTGCGTGCACACACACACACACACACACACACACACACACACACACACACACACACACACACACACACACACACACTCACACACACACACACACACACACAACACATACACACACACACACACACACACACACACACACACACACACACAACACACACACACACACAACACACACACACACACACACACACACACACACACACACACACACACACACACACACACACACACACACACACACACACATACATACACACACAGGCGACACAGCCAGACTAGTGTCTATGTGGGATACTAAAATGAAAATACATATAAAGACTTGCAATGCTTTTCACGCCATACTTTATTGACTGTGTCTTTACCTTACATCCCTCGTTAGTGTGGCCGTAATGGCGGGGCTCTCAGGGCTCCCCTCTCCGCGGCATTCGGAGAGGAATTAGTGAATCTTAAATTGAGTTCTGGGTTTATACCTTGTAAATCACTGGCCAGGTAACTCGACTCACAATCTTGCTGTTTAATTACCTGCTCCTCGCGATGACTGCCAATTCCCTTTCAGGTACCTTCCATGCAGGCCCTCATTTACCTGGGCAACAAGGTCCTAATTGGCTCCCTCAAGTGCATTGCAAACAACCCACAATGTAGGCGAATGTACGTGTGAATGTATAATGATACAGATATTTGTATGTCTTTCAACCAGGCCAAATACATGTATATTGTGTAGATAATTGTGCACAAATTGATACATTTATGCTAATGGTCGTTTATTAGCCATGATTACTAAGATAATTTGCCTCTGTTAATTTATCCCCGCAATGTCTGTTTCTCCAAGGCAACTACGTACTGGGAAATTGAAAAAAAACTTTACTGCCAGCTCAAGTAAAACAGGAAGGCCGTGCTAGGAAGGCAAGAGAAAACACAACGATCTATGAAACGACGTAAAGACTGATGATTAGGATTCCTTTTGTAAATAAATAAAGTACATAAATGAATAGTTGATGATAGAAAGATAGATTACGTAGATAGCTGGATAAATAAATACATAGATAGATAGATAGATAGGAAGATAGATCGACAGATAGATAAAGAGATAGATAGAGATACTGTAAGACAGTGAAAGATAATGTCATCAATAGCTAGATATGTTACGCTGGAAAAGGAGAGGAGGAGGAGGAGGAGAAGGAGGAGCAGGAGGAGGTGGTGGCTTAGTGATGCAGGGTGATAGTGTTTGTGAGCACACACTGTGGAGGCCTCAGGAGTAACCCAGCATACGAAGGGGAAGCCTGAGGGAGACTGAAAGATCGATCCCCAGATAAAAGTCTTGGACGATAGAAATATCCAGACAACGTGTTTACTTCTGTTGTGATAAGGTCTGCCGCTGCGCCTGTGTCTTCTGTTTTTTTGCTCTCTCTCTCTCTCTTTCCTTTCTCTCTCTCTCTCTCTCTCTTCTCTCACTTCTCTCTCTCTCTCTTCCTCTCTCTCTCTCTCTCTCTCGTCTCTCACTCTCCTCTCGTCTCTCTCTCTCTCTCTCTCTTCCTCTTAACCTCTTCATTATTTCTCTCCTTCTCTGTGACAGTTTTTCTTCTTACCTCTCACTTTTCCTTCTTTCCTCTCTCTCGTCAATCTTTCTCTCTCTTTTCTAATCTTTTGTTGTCTTCATCTTTCATTTCCTGACTCTGTGTGTATGTGTGATGTGAGTGTGTGTGTGTGTGTGTGTGTGTGTTTGTGTGTGTGTGTTGTGTGTGAGTGTGTGTGTGTGTGTGTGTGTGATCTCTTAATAGGTGATGATTCTATGCATTGGCAGTTTTACGTGTGAAGACTGCTGCGTACACATATACATAAGGAGGAGAGAGAGAGAGAGAGTGTGTGTGAGTGTGTGTGTGTGTGTGTGTGTGTTGTGTGTGTGTGTGTGTGTGTGTGTGTGTGTGTGTGTGTGTGTGTGTGTGTGTGTGTTTGTTTGTATGTATTAACGTTGCATTTAGTTTTCCTTGCTTCAATTAGAGAAGAGAAGCGTGTTGTGATGAGAGTATATTTTTTCTTCTACATTTTTATTCAATCATATGGCAGTATAATATTTTTTTCAATGATAATCAGAATATTAATTGCAAAAGTATCAAGCTGTTAAACGGATGAATCTGTCGCTTGTCATTTTAATTTTTGAAGGAAACTTATACACAACAATTATCAGATAATATAAATAATATTGTAATTGATTTTTCTGTTATCTATTGTATGTAGCACAAAAAATAGATATTTAGATAAATAGATATAGATAGATTGATAAATAGATAGATAGATAGATAGAGAGAGAGAGAGAGAGAGATGAGAGGATAGGATGGAGAGAGAGAGAGAGAGAGAGTGAGGAGAGAGAGAGAAGAGAGAGAGAGAGAGAGGAGAGAGAGAGAGATGGAGAGAGAGAGAGAGAGAGAGCGAACTGGCCTGAGTTGACGTGGATAATTAGTGTCATGGGGCGGAGTAGATCAGATAAAGATGCTGAGATACCCACGCCAGACGAGGCAAAACCTTCCCACAGCTGGACAAAAGAAGGCAGTGCGACTCGCCCACTCATTTTCATCTGGATGGAGGACCGACTCAAGTATGCTTGGAGAAGCGATTGGTCGAAGAGCTGATAGTTTTTGCACATACGATTTAATTAATTACACTGCTTCTACATGTATGCTTTCCTGTAATTAAAGCTTTTTTTTTATGTACTACTTCCTCCGGTATCCAATTAATTTCAAAGTTGATTATAATGTTCAACTTGTTACGTTTAAGTAGACTTGATTTGTACTTTTTCCATATATTTATATTTATTTTTACCATAATTTAATCTGCTTATTGAAAAGTCCATACACGTATAGTTATATAAAACATTTATCATCATAACTTGTAATTAAAATACGCCAGGCTTGCATTTAGGTAAACAACATTTAATGTAGTGGAACGGTATAATAATGTGTACAATCTCCTGATATATAACGGTGATAATAAATAAAAATAAAAACAGTTTCTCCTCCAACCACCAGTGTCTGCTATTAAGCCCAACCCGACCATGGAGATAAACAAGGATGAAGAAGGTGAATGGCGTAATATGTGTATAAGTATGTAGGAGCTATCACCTCGAGTCTAGGGGAAGGGCAAAAAGTGGCTCCCTTCACTCTCCAGCGGCGCCCCTGGCCGCGAGGCCGGAGCCCCTCGTAAGTACCTCGTGGGCGCCGCGACGCATACAAAGGTGCGTTGCCAAGGGGGAGGTCAAGTGTATGGATTCTCTCCGCCACGCATGTCAGTTGTCGATTCTTAATTTGTCGTCCGGGGTGAGAGAAGCAGGGAGGGGGTATGAGGAAGGCTAGGGGCTGGGACGCTCCACTAATACCTCCCCAGGCACATGTTATTGTTGTTGGATGTTGATGTTGATGTTTGTATGCGTGTGTAAGGGACAGAGATAGAAGTCATAATTTTTCTTCCACGCTATTCTTCCTCATTTAGTACATTCATTTTTTATCATGTCCGTTCTGCCTTTCCCTCTTTTTTTTCTTTTCTTCCAAGCAGCATTACTCCTCTCGGTATTCCCACAGGCATTCTGTAAAGTCGTTCCAGCAGCGTCCTGAAAGGTGCGGTTCATGCCTTCCCGTCACACTGGTTATCAGACTCATATGTGAACCTAAGGAATCATTGTCGTATACGAATGTTACGATCACCGCGGTGAGGGGTACATCAAAAAAAAGGGGAAGAAATGAGCCAGTGTCAACATGAGGAAAAAGAAAGGGGTGTCTGCGTATATTTTAAGAGAAGAGAGAGCAGAGAAAAAGAGAGAGAGTGAGTTAAAGTATCTTCTCCTCAAGGATCCTAAGAAAGGAGATGGAGTTGCGGGTGCGGTGCGTCTTTCACAGTTCCTTGTTCTGTGTTACCTTTTTTTTTGTCTCCTCTACACACCTTATCTTCGTCACATATCTCTCCCTGGTGTCGTGGCGCCTCGTCTGCGTGGCCGCCCCGCCAAGCCTACCCTACCCTAGCCCCGTAGGACACTCAACAATGATAGACGACCCCTCGGCACATCCACGCCCTTAAAGTGAAGTGTCAGAGGAAATGGGCCAGCTAGTTACCCGCCACCTGATCCACTCTTCTTATAGTAGTTTTTCACACTCCTACAATCCTAAACCATCACCATCATCATCCTTTTCTTATAGTTTTTCTTACAATTGGTTTTTTATTATTGCATTTGTCATATTTTTATCAGGTTTGTATAATCTTTCGTTTTTCTCTTCTTGTTCTCTCTCTCTTCCTATTCTGTTATATTCATTATCACTTTTCTCTCTGTTTCATTTTTCTGTCATAACTTCACTTTCTCTCACCCCTTCCTTCTATTTCTGACATATGGGTCACTTTAAATTTTAATTCGTATCTCCTTCATTTTCCTCCTCATCTTCCCTTCCATCTTCCTTCGCCTCATCTTTACAACCGTCCTTCCTTCCTGCAGCCTATACATTCACCTTTCAACTTGCTCATTCCTCTCCAGTCCTCCCTTCGGCCTTTGGACATTCCTTTTTTCTTGCCATTTTTCTAAGTAGACTTTCAGGACGAAGACGAGACGAATCTGTAATCATAGGAAATACTAGTTTGTTTTTTATATGTTTTACGATGAACATATGTATAGTTTTTTGCTCGAGAAGAATACTAATAAGATCATTAGATGTTCTAGAACTACATCATCCCATTTGTAGAGTGACTGGCAATACAAGTGTTTCTCCGCTCTTAAAAACACTGATTACTTCACCACAGTTTATTTAGTTTATTAATTGAAAGAGTTAGTCAGTTTGTTTGTTGGCTAGAAAGGTTTAGCAAAGACTAGGCCTATTCAATCCAGAGAGCTACTGGTTAGTTGATTGGTTACATCTCTCTCTCCTTCTTTCTATTTTTTCTTTCTCTTGTCTCTCTCTCTCTTCTCTCTCTCTAGTTCTTCTCATCTCTTCTCTCGTCTCTCTCTTCCTCTCTCTCTCCTCTTCTCCTCCCTTCCCTCTCTCTCTCTCTTCTCTCTCCTCTTCCCTCATCCCCTCTTCTCTCTCTCATCTCTCTCTCGAGACGTCTTCTCTCTCTCTCCTCCCTCTCTCTCTCTATCTCTCTCTCTCTCTCTCTATCAGCATGTCTAAAGAGAAGGCCTGTTGGAGTCACATCACAAACTAAAGTCATCATCAGCAGATAGCGTTTGATAGAGGTACAAAAAAAACAACAGCTATTGGATAGTAATCACGTCACTGGTTATTAAACATTGAATACATTATATGCACGACTGTATCAGTAAATGAGTGGTAGGTGATGGGAGATGTAATAGTACTATACCTCCACTTATACTTCTCCATTTCTCTGCATTCTCTTCTTCCTCCCTCCCTCCTTCCCCTTCCTATTGCTTCACTTTTCTCGAAGACTGATCTCAGACCCTACTATCTCCTTTTTGCTTGATAACTTTTGTGTCTGTCTCTTGGATATATGGATTTTGCTTTTCTTTTTCTCCTCCCTCACTCACTTCATGAGCACATACCCTACCTAGCCTCATCCACCCCGTTAACCACCTCTCTCCTCTCCTCTCACTCTCGTCTCTCTCATCTCTCTCTTCTCTCTCTCTCTCTCTTCTCTCTCTTCTCTCTTCTCTCTCTCATCTCTCTCATTCTCTCTCTCTCTCTCTCACGTATCCGCCCTTACTCGAACTTCAGGGTTGGATCGTTACATGTGACGTTAAATAGTTTTCTCTTTCTTTCTCTTTTTTTTTTTTTTTTGTTTTAACTTCATTGAACTTTTCGTTTTCTCATTTAATATTTTTTCTTCTCTCTCTCTCTCTACTCTCTTCATCTCCTCTTCTCTCCTCTCTCTCTCTCTCTCCTCTCTCTCTCTCTTCTCTCTCTCTCTCTCTCTCTCTCTCCTCCTCCTCTCTCTCCTCCTCTCTCTCTCTCTCTCTCTCTCTCTCTCTCTCCTCTCTTTTCGTACGCAGCTCCTCTCAGACGCGTGGCTAATCTTGACTAGTAAGTATGATGCGCAGTCCTCGGAGCGTAGCGTTTAGTGCAGCTGATTTGCATGCATTCACTTCCATTACACGTGTGGAGTTCCCCTGAGCGGCCTCTCTATCCCCTTACCTACCTCTCCTCACCTCTCCCATCCTACTCCTCCTATTTCCTCCTCGTCCTCTCCCTCCCCCTCCCTTAGCAATTACCTGGAAAGGATGTATATGTGTTTTGACGCCTTGACGGATCAGGTATAAAGGAAGTGGAAGGAAGGGATGTAGAGAATATTTGCTGGTCTTTGCACGTGATTTTTGGGTGCCTTTGAAAGAAATGTGAGTTTTCTTTTTATTATGTTTGTGTTTATCGAAGTTTGGGTTTTGTCAGTTACATGTGTCAGGTACATTTGTTAGGTACATGTGTTAAGTTTTCCTCTACGTAATCTTCCGAGTAGATAAGGGACCAACAATTTTTCTGTATTTCTTGAATTAAAATGCATGAATCTACCAAATATTCGCCTCACACACACACACACACACACACACACACACACACACACAACACACACACACACACACACACACACACACACACACACACACACACACACACACGACACACACACACACACACACATACACACACACACACCACACACACACACACACACACACACACACACCACACACACACACACACAAGCAGGCCCAAGTACACAGGCCAGCCTCTGCCTCATGTACATTACCATATATACATAATGAAAGCCATGAATACTCGCATGCTCGTACTATCTGCTTGAGTGTCGACTCTTCATTCACGGCATACAAATAAGAACTCACCATCCTGAATTATATCTCTGGGTCAGGCACGCCTACTGGTCCTTAGGTTAGGTTAGGTTAGGTTAGATCAATTCCAAGTGCAGTATTGGTTTACACTATTAGTCGCGTTTCACTAGTAGCCGCGGTAAGGTCATGAAAGTGTTCTGGGTAATGTTTCTTGTTTGTACTTGGAGCGTGCAGGACCAGCTTGTTCATGCAGCATCTTCACTCCGACCACTTATTGTAACGTTTGCCACCCTCGTCACACTCTTTCTGTAATTTTTTCTTTTAGCAATTGCGGATATACAAACAAACACACAGTACATCAAAGTCATCAGAAGTCATTTATTTCTTCTAATATGTTGTATGTTTTCTGAAATGCTGTTTTCCTATTAATTTCAAGTTCAGTAGTAATTTTTGTATTTTCATATTAAGTAATCAAGTGTTCCGAGAGTTTGTGAATATTCTAATCTTTCTTCATTTATGAACGGATATAATGTCTTTAATATAATAAGAAAATCATTTAAGTTCTGGACCACTTCCTTTTAACAAAACTTTTTCTGTCCCGAAAATAATGATGTACACTAAGTATTTACATCAGTATTGACATTATAATACAAACTTTCGTCAGATACTGTTTGTAATAATGGTCTACTTAGCGGGGTAACAACATCATTATAAGTACTATTAGTGGAAAAACGTATTGTAGCACAGAACGAAGCATGTCATAAAATTTTGATTGACGAGATTGATAATGTTCATAACCTTAAGCTTAGTAGGAATTAGAGAGTGATGATACCGGAACCAAAACGTGCAATTCATCTCTTTCACATGCATCTCTCACTTCTCTCCGTCTCCTCTGCCAGCCACAAAACACATCCGTCTCGGCAACATTCCACGCCGCTTTCGCCTAAGGATAATAATTCATGAAACTAAGTTCATCATATAATTAAACACTGAAATGTCTTGCACCATGGAAAATAAGCTTTATCTAAGCAGTTAACTGACATCAAGTTATTAGTGTTTACGTCGTTGTCAGCTGTTTATATAAACTTTTTTTTCCTAAGAGGGCCGTCCTGTGTTGCTAGTGTGGGACGCGACCCCTCGAGAGGCAGGTAGTCCTCACATGTTTATTGAGGTCAAAAAGTCAACGGCGTCTCCACCCTCAGGTTGTCAGGCCCAGCGAGCCATCACTCACGGGAGTCCTCGGGGAGGCTGAGGGCGCCGGAGAGGGATACACTAGGTGGTAGGCGCAGATGGTGGGCAGACGGAGGTTATCCTATCTACATGGCAAGCTAAGACGCAGTAATACCCTGACTGGCTTAAGATGAATAAGATGAAAAGTACGTACTCAGGAAATAAAGAAAGTGTCAACATTATACGTAAGAAAAACATATATATAAAAACATAATCAAGAAGGTCCAACAAACACAAACATTTACAGTTGAGTAACACAAATGGATAAAAAATAAGCTTCGAAATATAATACAATCAAATGAATAGATGATGCAGCCAATGTATGAAGCAGATACCATAAACAAAGAAAACTAGTAACTGATGAAAGATAAGAAAAGGATTAAGCTATGACGTACGTGTATGGATCCTGTGAATATAAATATGGAATTTTCAGCTGCGTGCATATACAAGAATGAAAGAGGGTGTAAAGACTGTGTGTGTGTGTGTGTGTGTGTGTGTGTGTGTGTGTGTGTGTGTGTGTGTGTGTGTGTGTGTGTGTGTGTGTGTGTGTGTGTGTGTGTCATACCATACAAAACCCGATTAAAACACATGAATATAATAGATCCAAACCAAAAATAAAGACAAACACAAAACTCCATCAACCCAGTTAACACACATCCATTTTGACAGACTCATCCAAACCAAGAAAATAAATCAATTACTTTGAAAAAAATCCCTTTATGAGCGGTAACGACAACATACACATACTGAACGGGAACTAAGGCGACAGCGACACATAGGAGCATAGCAGGAGAGGCCTTGGTATGGTACAATGATACTCGTAGTGGTACAGCAGCCTTAGGAGGGAACACTAAGACGTCATTATATCGGGAAAAATAGGGACCAGCCACCCCGGACACAAAGAAACCAGTTCGTGACGCGCTGCAGGTCTTCCGCGCCAAGTTGCCCTGACTTTCACTCCTCCCATACATGCCTCTCCGCCCACCATCCTCACGTCCTCTGCCAGCACCCTCCTCCTCCTCCTCCTCCTCCTCCTCCTCCGCCCCCTCCTCTTCCCAGGTTAGCCTTATACTCTTCACTAATTACTTTTTGTATGATGTAAGTATTTGCTAGTTTTTTCATGTATATTTATTTTCATTCCATTGAAGGTTTTAATGGATGTAATTTTTGTAATTATTTTTTTTCTGTTTTCTGTTATTTTCTTCTATCTATCTATCTATCTCTTTCTTTCTTACTTTCTCTTTGCGTCCGTTTTTATATTTCTCTTTTGTTGTTTTTTCTTCCACTTCAATTCTTCTTCTTATCTCTTCTTTTCCTTCTCAACATCCACGTCAAGTCGTTTCATTGTACTCTCTCTTATTATTGCTTGCCATCCCCTTACTCCACTCCCCCCCCTTTTTTTTTTAACCTCTGCATTCTGTTCATCAATTTTCCTGCAATGTTTTTGTTAAAATTTCTTCTATCAATACATTTTAAGAATTCTTTCATTCCCTCCTTCATCCTGTCTTGTGCCACGCGACTGCTAGATCCCTAACCTTCCTCTCTCTCCCATTTTATATTCCCTGCTGTATCGTTCTTCTGTTGTAATCACTGTAACTCTGCCCTGCCCTATATGACTATGTATCTTTTTGCTTTAGTTATTTCCTTTCTCAACCTCCGTGACCTTCCTGCTGCCTCCCTCCCGCTTACCTCCTCGAGTCTGGAGTACTAAGGTCTCTTTTCACAGCAGGAGGCGTAATGGAAAACACTAAAAGAGAATGGAGGAAAGGTAGAAGCATGAGAGATAAGGAAAAGAAGTGAAACAAAAAGCATATAATAATGAAAGAAAGAAGAAGAAAAAAAAACAGATGGAGGAAAATGTGAGGGTGTGAGGAAGAGCATGGAGGGAGGGAAGGAAGGAGGGAGGGAGGTGGTGGGGTATAAGAAATAAGTTTAAGAATAAAATTGAGCTGGGGCAGGAGGAGGATGAAGGGGTAGCGGGGAGGGAGGGTAGGAGGGAGAATGAGGATGAGGATGAAGAGGAGAAATATCAGAAAGAGGAGGAAAAGGAAGAAAAGAGAAGGCTCGAAAATGAAGGAGGAGGATCAAGAAGAGGAAAATAAGTAGAGAAACAACGAGATTAATGCTACAGATAAATATACGAAGTAAGAAAAAGAAAAAAAGAAGAAGAAAAGTGCAACAGGTGATAAGAAAATCCTGAGACAATTGGTTTTCTATTGTGATGAAACGGTCTAAGTAGGACGAGAGAAAAAAGAAAATAAGAAGAAAAAGACAATAAGTAGAAAAACAAAAGATACAATGGACGTGAAGAAAAAAAAACAGGAAGGAAATATAGGAAGTAATACTAATAAGACAGAAAGGTGCAGTCGAAATCCCAAACAAGATGCTCGGCTCTAGTTCTAAAGATTCCAGGTGAGCATAACTTCTACCCTGACTACACTAAGCCTTCTCGAGAACACCACTTGCCGCCCGCCGACCACCTTCCTTCGCGGCGTGAGGCGTCGAGAGGCTGCCAGTTATCGGCCGTCGCTTCGGTAATTGAAGGGCAAGATCCGGCGATGACTGAATGCCAGCGAATTATATCCATTATTTTTACGAGCAGCGATCACCAGGGCATGGGATCGGCATCTAGCTCTCGTGCGTTCTCCACCACCCCCAACACCACTTACTCCGTGAAAACAGAAAAGGAAACCCAGAGAGAAGAAAAGAAGATTAGAAAAAAGGGTATTGAGAAAAATACTCCTTTTTTCCCATAAACTAGAGGTAACAGATCAAGGAACAGGAAGCGGGATAAAAAGAAAAACGCTACGTAAAATCCGGGAACTTTTTTTGGAATGAAAAAGAGCCAGATAAAGACACGGATGCCATGGAACAGTTGTGAGCCGCGGGGCTGGTGGCTGGTGGCTGGGACTGTGAGAGAGCCAAGCCAAGTCATTCTCTCCTAGACATTAAGACTTGATAATTCCTTTGCTTTACGTCCGGTAATTTACGGGTATTGGGAACTCCTCATGCTTAAAAGCGTATAAACACTCTCGTAATTCCGGGTAATTATGATCGTGGATGGCCAGGATGCGGCCGTCTGCTGGCTCGTGATTGGTCAGCCTGATAGTCCCGCCACGATCGCCCCGCCCACCTCCTCCACCCCGACTTATTTCTCACAAATGAACCCAACGCTTATACCTGTAATTACGATACAGGTAGTGCTGCACGGCTAATGCGGTGCGGGAACCAGGAATGAAGGGGGTGTGGCGAAACGGTGTGTGTGTGTATGTGTGTGTGTGTGTGTGTGTGTGTGTGTGTGTGTGTGTGTGTGAGAGTGTGTGTGTGTGTGTGTCTGTGTGTGTGTGTGTGTGTGTGTGTGTGTGTGTGTGTGTGTGTGTGTGTGTGTGTGTGTGTGGTGTGTGTGTGTGTGTGTGTGTGTGTGTGTGTGTGTGTGTGTGTGTGTGTGTGTGTGTGTGTTGGGTAAGAGGTTGTGACGTGACAGGGGGTTGGAGAGGTGTTGTGTATGACGTGAAGGGGCGTGGTGGAGGTGTTGTGTGTAGTGAGAGGGTGTTGCAGGGTGATGAGGGTCGCGTGACGTGTGATACGCAGGTATTGTGGTGCTGGCAGTGTGTGCAGCAAAGTGTTTTGGTGTGAAAGGGAAGGAGGGAGGGAGGGAGGGAGGGAGAGAGGGAGGGAAGGAGGGAAAGGCTCAGGTGTGGTGGAGAGAGTAACGAAAAGAGCTGTGTTGGAGGTAGTAATAATAATAATAAAAATAATAATAATAATAATAATAATAATAATAATAGTAATAATAATAATAATAACAATAATAATAATAATAATAATAATAATAATAATAATAATAATAATAATAATAATAATAACAACAAAACAATACTAATAAAAAAAGATAGAAATCAATATACCAAATGGAAATTCAAAATATACTCCATAAACAATAGAATTTCATTAAGCCTCTTTGATTTACTAAACTAAATAAAACATGTAACATTGCCACAGAGGTCATGCAGCACCTCTAATGGTCAGAAAATTAACCCACTTGCAACAGATAATGATACGCGCTATTGGAGAGATAAATACTAAGCAGGCAGCTAATGTGACTTAGTGGACAAGAGTAAATGATAATTGTAAGTATATACAAGGCTTTCTTATTGATTCTTGTATGTTATGTATAGAGTTAATGATTGTTCCGTGTATGTATATGGAGAGAGAGAGAAAGAAAAAAAAAAGAGTGAGAGAGTTTTATTTGCTGTAAGGACGAGTACTATTCCTATTGCATTCTCTCTCTCTCTCTCTCTCTCTCTCTCTCTCTCTCTCTCTCTCTCTCTCTCTCTCTCTCTCTCTCTCTCTCTCTCTCTCTCTCTCTCTCTCTCTCTCCCTCCCTCCTCCTTCTCCCACATAATATTCAAGGACACATGAAGCAGACCTTCCCACTTGCAGCCACAAAAAAATAATAATAGTAATAATAAAAGAAACAACAGTAGAGACAAAATAAATAATAATGACTTTGAATTTTCTCACAAGAAGAGTACATTTTCTCAGCATCCTTTCTTGGCTCCTTTCCTTTGGTTTGATCCTTGCTAATTTTTCTCCTTCCCCTATTTTTCATCTGGTTACCAAAAGAGACTGAGCTTCCTTGCAATGGTCAACTTGGACATAATGCACTTTATATCATGTTAACTTGTGTGTGTGTGTGTGTGTGTGTGTGTGTGTGTGTGTGTGTGTGTGTGTGTGTGTGTGTGTGTGTGTGTGTGTGTGTGTGTGTGTGCATGCATTTCTCTAAATACGTACACCTTTATTTTTTTTTACTTTCATATATTATAATCTTGGAAATATATTTAAGCAACACGACAGAGAACCATTTCTCAAACAAGATGGTGTAGAATTTTAGGTACTTTGTGTTATCTCTTCTATTCTTCTCATTTTTTTACTACTCCTTCTTCTTCTTCATATCTTTCCTTGCATTTCTTTTTACACATGTCTTCCATTGCCTTTTATTTGTCCTTTGCGTGTGTGAAAGTGTGCATGAATGTGTCTTTGAGTGCACATCATTCATCAGCATTCTCTTGCAACTTCACACCCGGCGGGCGATAAAGGTTCCAACACGTGTACTAGAGTGGAAAAACTATTAGTGAACACATCCTCCTTGCAACATTTACACTGAAAAACACACGTCCTTCCGCTCTATCGCAAATCAAAAACAAATACGACTTTACGTGGCTCAAACTTGGGTGCCGGAAAGAGGATGCAGAAGGAAAATGATGGTGGTAAAGATTCTAGTAGTGGTAGTGGAAGAACGGGTAGAAGAAGAGTTGAACGAAGAGAAAGAGCTAAAGGAAGAGGGAAGAGAGTAGGAGGGAGGAAGAGGGGAAAGAATATGAGGAGGGCATGGGCCAAGGAGATAACAGAGGGACTACTGGTTACATGCTGTTGTAAGAATATTAAAGACCTCATTATACATAGTGGAGGATGAACAAAACAGGAGGAAAGAAGCAGTAAGGGGAAGGGAAGGAGGAGGAGGAGAAAGAGGAGAAGGAAGAGAAGAAGGAGGAGGAAGAACAACAAGAGCAACAACCAAAAAATAGATGAAGGAAAAGAAGAAGACGAAGAAGAGGAAGAAAAGTGAAAATGTTGAAAATTATAACAGAATGATTATATAAGATTAAATGAAAATATAAATTGGAAGAATAGATACCAGGAGACCATTTAGTCTATAAGTTGGGTATCTGCTCAACCACGTACCGTACTACTACTAGTAAACTACGTGTGGAAAAACAGAATATAATAGAACAAAGCTTCTCCCCACCCACCCCTCCCTCTAGCAACGTACCGGTGGGAAACAAATACAAGGGAGCACCATATACCTTGGTGAAAACAAAGACGTGGATATTTTTTATAGTATCAATAAAATTAGAGGGAACTGCTATACAAGAGACTACCACTACTATACCGGTCATATTGTAACTTTAGGATAATGACCAGATTCTGTCGCCACACTTGTCCTCTGAAAGATAAGGAAAACAAAATTATTTACTTTATTTATTATAAAGATTTGAGCCTTTCAAGATTGATTTCATCGAATTTATTTAGCATTTTGAAAACTTCAATTAGATCCCTTCTAATCTTTCCTTTTGGGAGTAAGAACGTGTCTAATCGAGGTGATCTTTCCTCATACGATAGGAGAAGAAAGAGGAGATGGAGGAGGAGGAGGAGTAGGAGGAGGAGAAGTGGTAGGAGGAGGAGGAGGAGGAGGAGAAGGAGGAGGAGGAGGAGGAGGAGGAGGAGAATGAGGAGGAGGAGGAAGATCAATCCCACACACTCTCACGAAGCCGTCAGCCCTTCGATGCGGCCCTTGTAAACCCAGCGCATGTAAACTCGAGGCTCGCGTGTACTCTCATCCTTCACTTGTGCGACGGAAGAAGAGGCCGACCCACTCATGTGTGTGTGTGTGTGTGTGTGTGTGTGTGTGTGTGTGTGTGTGTGTGTGTGTGTGTGTGTGCGTGTGTGTGTGTGTGTGTGTGTGTGTGTGTGTGTGTGTGTGTGTGTGTGTGTGTGTGTGTGTGTGTGTGTGTGTGTGTGCGGGTGTGTGTGTGCTCCGTGGGCCGGGCTAACGGGATGCAGCCGCCGCCACAGCCACCATGGTCGCCTGCCGCCCGGTCATCCTTTAACAGGCGTGATGAGGCCATTTGTGTGATCCATTTGCTTATAAAGGAAAGACTGCATCATCGCCCGCCACCAAGATGGATGGCTAGGACGGCACGCTACTCCTCCTCCTCCTCTTCCCTATTCTTTTCATTCCTCTTCCTCCCCCTCCTCCTATCCAATACACCCCATCCTTTACTCTCATAGGCATTCGTTCAGTCCCATTCTCTACCTCTTCATTTTAGCTCTCTCCATACCTTCCATCCCCATCCTCCTTCCTTCTTTCCTCCTTGTCTGTGTTTACTCTCACGCAATGCTACCCACAAATGCCGGCGTGTGATAACGAATAATTATTTTTGACTATTCTATGGAAACTGACAAACCAGGTCTTGACGTGGAACTTTGGCTTATGGAAGCAAGGAAAGGGAATTCTTTTGCATTCAATATTCTCGCCAGAAGTTAGGTGGGGGAGCCCTTTCTCCCTCAGCGTGCAGGCATTCCGTCATGAGCCATGTGCTGCCTCGGCGAACACACATGGTGACAGCAAGACAGTTACTCAGACACCAGTAAATCTAAATAAAAAATCAGGACAAATTATCAGTCTAGAGCGAGTAATTTATTTATTGATTTTTTTTTTCTAAAGGGTGTGTTGCAAGCCTGACTTCACCCAACCATATAAGGAAGAGGAAGATGATATATGCCCCGCAGGTGACATCCAGCTTGTCAAATCATAATATTGTTAATCATTTTTCCTCCTCACCGTCACGCTCTTTTTTCCTGCGTGATTCAGATGAACAAAGTAAGATAACGCATTATTACCCTCTGCCTTTCTTCAATCCCCCGTTCATCTTCCTTAATTCCTCCGTGTCCCATCCTATCTATCCTAGACATCCTACCTCTTCCCTCCCTCCTTTCTCTCTCTCTCTCTCCTTCATCTCTCCTCATACATCCTTCCACCCCTCCTCCCTCACACATCTGGGATTTCAATCAGATGAACAAGATTGGCTGAAGTCACCTCACATTTTATTTCCAACTCGCTTCAATATCTATCTGTCTGGCAATATTTTTTTTTATCATTATCTTTTCTTTCCTTGTGGTTCGTGCTGTACATGGTTTTTGTTACGCATCTTACTCTTTCGTTCATTCTTGTTAACTTTCATTATATATTTTGATCTAGTATCATTAATTTGTCATGTTTTTGGAAATGAGTGTAATTTTTTTGTCTCTCTCTCTCTCTCTCTTCTCTGTCTCTCTCTCTCTCTCTCTCTCTCTCTCTCTCTCTCTCTCTCTCTCTCTCTCTCTCTCTCTCTCTCTCTCTCTCTCTCTCTCTCTCTCTCTCTCTTTCTCTCTCTCTCTCTCCTGACCTTCCTATCAAAATGACTCAATAAAAACATCCATGAGAGAGAAAAGTGAACAGGTTAACGCCACAGATACACTTTTATACATAAGGTTAGTCACCGCCCTAACCTCTAACCTATCCTCTAACCATAACCTCTCTCAATCCCTTTCTACTTCTTCTTCTTGTTCCCTTCTCTCTTCTTTTTTTATTCTCACATCTGCAATAACATTTTTTTTTTTGCATTCTCCTTGCGTTCACTCAACTTCTTTTTTTTCACTCCATTTCAAGGACGATAACCATGCAAGGTAACCTACTAAGCTCCATGGTCGTTCATTTACGTACATACATCACACATTAAGTTAATGCCACTTACAGTATTACTATGTCTCGCTCGTCACATTTTCCTGACTAGAAGTGACGAGGAGACGGACATCGATTGCTTCCATAAGACGCTTTATAAGTACAGCAAGGAAGCACAAGGAGGTGTCAGTAGAGTGTTTGCCTGTCATCCCATCAAGCTAGCTGGCTGGTGATTTTATCTGTACTATTTACTGTGTTATTTTATGTCTCGCTGTCTGGCTGTCCGTCCTTACCACCTACCTTCTGTCTACTTGCTTCGCTGTCTTTTTGGTATCATTGAAACAATGCCGTTAGCGTTCAGAACGGGTTTGAGTTTCTTGTCAAGGTTGCATGAGAATCTGAATTACTGAAGGTTAGTTTGCTGCGTTGAAAATAATGAAAACGTACTGTATGTTCCGGTGAGAGAGAGAGAGAGAGAGAGAGAGAGAGAGAGAGAGAGAGAGAGAGAGAGAGAGAGAGAGAGAGAGAGAAGAGAGAGAGAGAGAGAGAGAGAGAGAGAGAGAGAGAGAGAGAGAGAGAGAGACAGAGAGGGGGAGAGAGAGAGAGAGAGAGAGAGAGAGAGAGAGAGAGAGAGAGAGAAGAGAGAGAGAGAGAGAGAGAGAGAGAGAGAGAGAGAGAGAGAGAGAGAGAGAGAGAGAGAGAGAGAGAGAGAGAGTCATGAACTGAAACAAATTATGGCGTGACTGATGCGGAGGAATTGCATAACTAGCTCAAGGGTCTGAGTAAGGAAACACGCCTTTTCCTCGCCGAGTTAAAGGGAAGCTGATGAGTATTAGACTTATGCTTGTACTTGTAAGTGAGAAGCTGCATTCAGTCTCTGATCTTAGCTTGGAGGATCCTCAGAACAAATGCTTAGCGAGATCTCAGTAGACTTTTCAAACCTTTCTCTATGTAAATAAGATAAGTGAACAACTGTCTTAAATGGAAATGGTATTGTTGTAGGGAATAAAAAGTAATACAATGCAAGACACCAAAGCCAAGTTCTTCTGGTTTACAGTGTTCATGGTTTTCAGAACACTTGCCACGCTTAGTGTTACTCCTCTTGTCTCTTCAGTTTTGACATACTTTCAGTGGGCGTTAGGCACGTCACAAAAGTGAGTACCAGAAAGTGTGAGGCGACCATCATTCCTCATTAGCCATGCTGAAGGAAAAAAAAAAATTACACTCCTGAGGGAGAGTCACCGACACAATTGTTCCGGTCACTCTAGGATCAACTGCAACGGACTCAAGCCAAGGTTCAAGCCTGATGCCACACCAGGAAATGGTAAGTTTGATAGGTTGGTATTTGCAGCTGAAGGTACAACCAGTGCTGGAGTAGGAACACACTTCAAGGCAGTCTACCAGTCATACTTTTGTCTCCTTATTAAACTGTTCCGCATGTGATAATTGGTAACCTTATATAAATTTTCTGTTGTCGATGGTAGCCTACATTTCTGGTATGAAAATCTCAGTGGTACCATCCCCTTGCCGGTGCCACTGCTGCGATGGACACGCTTGTCAATATTCAATGTACGCGGTGCCTCGAGCCTTGAGCTGCACTGCTAGCTATGTATACCTCTTCCTCTCTCCACACCTCTCCAGTCTTACTCTCCTCCAGTCTCCTCTTGTTCCCGTCCTTCTTCCTCGTTTCCAATGATACCACCCACATACTTACAGGTTAAATCTAGCCAGATTAATGCATTTTAATGGAGTTCCTAAAGCCATTTTCTCACATTATCGCTAAGCATTATAATTTCTGCGTCGAATGTATTCCGTAAAATCAGAAATAATTAAACGAGCGAGGTCATATAAAGGATATCGTATTCCTCGGGTTTAAAACACATGGGGAAAAAATAGATTAATTCGTAACATTATCAGCGAAGTAGGTGATTAAGTGAGCCAGGGCAGACTCGGAGTGTCAGAAATGAGTGAGGAGAGTCTGCGAGGATGAAGGGGCGTGGTATAACCTGTTGATTATACATTTAGTATTGCATTTAAGAATAAGTGTAACATTTACAGCTGCAGATGTGAAACACCAGAAATTACCGTTTGACTCTTGAGGAAGAGGCATAGAAATGAGTGCATAGAGAGAGCGAAGTAGTATGAGAGAGAGAGAGAGAGAGAGAGAGAGAGAGAGAGAGAGAGAGAGAGAGAGAGAGAGAGAGAGAGAGAGAGAGAGAGAGAGAGAGAGAGAGAGAGAGAGAGAGCGAGCGAGCGAGAGAGAGAGAGAGAGAGAGAGAGAGAGAGAGAGAGAGAGAGAGAGAGAGAGAGAGAGAGAGAGAGAGAGAGAGAGAGAGAGAGAGAGAGAGAGAGAGAGAGAGAGAGAGAGAGAGAGAGAGAGAGAGACTAATCGCAAATAAATGTAAAACGCATTATCTTGATCACTATCATTATCATCAGTCTGCTAACACGAACCAAGTGAATTCAGATAGATAGATAGCTAAATAGATAGATAGATCGATAAATAGATAGATAGATAAAGAGAGTGAAGATACCTTTAAATAAGCTTATTTCACACATTTCAAGCATTAACATTTGGTCCCCTAACAAGACCAGTGGCAGGCGTGAAATCAATGTAAAGCCATATTCTAACACGCACACCTTCCTTTGGTAACAACATATGGTCGAAACATCAACAAACTATAGAAGAGAGAGAAGCTTAATAATTGAGTAAGAACATTGTCTTGCAGAATCCAGCGTGACGTGTGACCTAGATAATGCAAGACAGGTGTGTATGGTGTCACAGGTGTGTATCTCATGATGTCATGTGGAGCAGGAGAGACTTAGGTAGCAGGTTGTTTGTATTTTCCTCACATGGATTTCTATTTGTTGTTGTTGTTGTTGTTGTTGTTGTTGTTGTTGTTGTCGTCGTCGTCGTCTTTTTGTGGTCGTATTGTCACTTTTTTCAATATCCTCCACGTCGTTTTCGTCTTTGTCGGCTTTCTTTGTTTCTTTTATTGTTCTACATACTACTCTTTTTCTTTAGTCATGATTTCTTCATTTAAAGGGGTTTTAAAACCCCTTCTTCCTTTCCTTCTTATCCCTTTTTTCCTCTTTTTTCCTCGTTCACTTGTAGAAAAACTGTGCTTACCTCCTCAGTAATGAAAAAAATGTAACCATAACTGAAGAATCTCGTCGAAAACTAACTTACACTCGCACACATAAGAATGAAGCAATTAAATTATTCACAGAAAATAACTATACACTCCCCCACACACCCTGGCAAGACGCACCACGCTGCCTGCAACGCCAGATGACCTGACCACTTGCTCTCATAATTGTTACGAAAAAAAAAGTGTCATTTTTTGGGAAAAAAGAACCCGAAAATAATTTTACAGTGAGACTAGAATTTCTGTGGAAGTCAGATCAGCGCTTCATTCCATTGCTAGAGATGTCACAAAACAATGAATGAAGTCATTTTTTCCTGACCTCATCCACAATGTTAATACCTAGTCACCAAGCAGGTTCTCTGACGTATTTCTGTAAAGCGATGCGGATCTCGGGTTTGTGTTAGACAGTTCTCCAAGACGTTGGGTGGGTAAGGATGACTGTATCCTGGATGAAGCGGAGTCAAGAGTAAAAACAAGTGAATGCTGTCGTATGTTGCACATACGTGTACGTTCAGGGACGCTAATGAAATACTTAAGTAGAAAAAAAACATGGTGATAATAAGTACTGCTGCGTATACACAACAACTACACATTTTCTGCCATACCAACAGCATGACATCAAACTTCTCCTGATCGCGACAAACAAGGCGTCCTAGGGAGGGGAGGGGATGGGTAGGTGGGGGAGAGTAAGTGACAATAAATATTCACTAAATATAGCCTTTTTACGGCGGCGTTGCAGGAAGGGAACAATAACTACGGGACATACACTAGTAACAGGCAATAAAGGTAGGAATCTCACGCTC
>JAXIVD010007391.1:12500-20259 GCA_036785275.1 Cancer borealis
CACTTTATTCAGGTCTAGTTGATATTCTTACTATGTATTTACTACTGTGTGTGTGTGTGTGTGTGTGTGTGTGTGTGTGTGTGTGTGTGTGTGTGTGTGTGTGTGTGTGTGTGTGTGTGTGTGTGTGTGTCTGTGTCTGTGTGTATGTGTGTGTGTGTGTGTGTGTGTGTGTGTGTGTGTGTGTGTGTGTGTGTGTGTGTGTGTGTGTGTGTGTGTGTGTGTGTGTGTGTCAGCGTGTAATATCTTGAAATAAAAGAAAATGTAACTGTGTGAATTTAAACACAAGTTAACATATTAAAAAAAGTGTTGTCTTGACACTTATTGTTCATTATAATAAGAAGACAATACTAAACAAACAAACATGATAAATGTTACAAAGCTGATAATAAAAGAAGAATAAGTACTGTACGTAGAAAATGATGCATATAAAGAATTTCAAAATATCTCACAGATGCACTTCTCTTCCCTCCCTCCTTCATCTCCCTCTCTCCTCCTCCTACATCTTCTTTTCTCCTTCTCCACTCATCTTATCTTTGCCTTTCATCTCTAACTCTTTCCCCTCCTTTATCTTCCTTATTTTCCGTCCCTTTCCTTCCAGCTACGCTTCTAAATGTACCCTTGCTCTTCCCCATGCAGATCCCACGCGGACGGCGCCAGCTGACGTTCTACAAGAGGCCTTCCTGCCCCTTGGTAAGACATTCTGCGACATCTCCTCCTACACTGACCCCAACATGGTGAGTGATTGCGTGTGGTTTTGGTGGTGGTGTTAGGGGTTACAGTTGTGGTAGTGAGGCAAAGTAGATAAAGGTTGTACGGTATATCAGACAGACAGCAATAATGATATTGATAATGATATTACTTCAGGTGTTGTGTGCTGGAGGTGAGAAGGCGGACAGTTGCGGGGGAGACTCAGGTGGTCCGCTGGTCATGGAAGCCCCACGCACTAATAAGAATTACCTGGTGGGTCTGGTAAGCAATGGACCCACTGTCTGCGGCGCCCAGCAGACTCAAGGCGTCTACACCAGCGTCCATTACTACATCTCCTGGATTCTACAGCATATGCGACAATAAAAGCAGATAAGATAATCCATACGAGAAAAGTCTAATTATTTCAGGCGTTTTATTATAAGTTAGGAGTCTCGGGTAATAATAACAGGATGAATGTAAACAGTATGTCTTCGCAAGATGGATTATTACTGTCTTCTTGCGGAAGTTTTAATATGGTGCTCCTCCGCGTTTTCTTTGTTTTACTTATTGTCTTCTTATTTATTGTTGTTTTATACGTTTTCTGTTTCCGCATTTCGCATTCTTCAGGCAATGGTCCGTGTGTTGGAATGCGATACTCTGTCAATCGAAATAAATACTGGAAATTTTACACATTTTTTTTTTCACTCATTGCTTCCGTTATTTTACTCTGTCTTAACTTTTGGTTCTGGTACGAAAAATGAAACAATACTTTTCAATTTGTATTCTTTAGAGCTTGGATGTGGACGTAGAAACATGCAACAAATCTTCGAGGTTTTCATTAAATGCGACTTTGACAATGACATGAAACTCCTGAACGAAGCCAAACAAACTTGCCGGGAAGAACGGTATGACAATTAAGGCAAAGCGATGTAACACTCACGTCGGCAGGATATTTTTTCTCGTATATCTCACAGCCGATCAGTGGAACGGATGTATTCAGAACGAAAACAATTACATTAAGAATAATCTGCATGAACATTAAAAAAAAGTTTTATGTAATCAAAACTAAATTCATTGTAATTTAGCAAAATGTATAAATTGTATTAGCCTCACACATGTTTTATTTCAGCTTTTCGACACAGTTATGTATCAATACTATCATATTTTACTATATATCAAGTGACAACTATTATTCACTTGGTCAATATACCCTTTAGAATATTTTGAACCTGCATTCCTGAAGTGATAGACCGGAATAGAAGAAAAATTCAATCTCACCTTGCATAACCTTTTTATAGTTTTTTTTTTTTCAAACAAAAATTTGTTTGACAACGAATTGGTACAACACAACTAAACTAAAAAAAAAAAAAAAAAAAAAAAAAAAAAAAAAAAAATATATATATATATATATATATATATATATATATATATATATATATATATATATATATATATATATATATATATATATATATATATATATATATATATATATATAACATTGTATCATCTTTATCCTCTGTGCTTCAAACTTCCACTCTACAATATCCACTCAGTTCTGAGCCCCATCAAAACTTATCTTAACCTTCTCTCTTAAATTCACCATTCACCTTTTAGCATTACTCTTTATAACCTTCTTCTGATTAGTTATCCACTGTCTTCTAGTCGTTTTCCTCTCAAACCTCACATTTGACGCTATCTACCTATCAATTTCCTAGGCGGTGGACTATTAGGTAACGTGCGGGCATACCAGCTCAGAGTCCCGAGTTCGAGTCCCGCAACGAGCTAGCCACTTTTCTTTGAAAAAACCGCCGAGTGGCCAAAGATCACCCACATGCTGCCATAAAACTATCCTCGACTGGAACTGAAACGTAAAAGGCAACGAAGAGCTTCCCCGGACAGCATGAGCCTCTCAACAAGAAACGAGGCGTCACTTTAAAAAAAATCTAACCTGCGCTTGTAACGAACGGGCGGCGGCCGACCATTCAACGCCTCCATCAAGCCTACCGGCGCCATTGGTTCAAGAGAGATGAAAAAAAGCTCTACCATATCATTCGCATTTTATTTCCCTCACTCCTGTTCATCCGTAAACCTATTCCTCCATCCTCTAGTCTCCCTAAGTCCTCACCTCTTACCCGCCCACTCCTCTTTCTTGTCCCATCTGACCTCGTCCTTTACTGGTCATACTCCACCTCTTCTTTCACTTTTAAACTCCGCCACTCCCCCGCTTACCTGTCCTCTTCTTCCATTCCCTATACTCCTTTCCCTTCCTTGTCTACTCCTCTCTTTTCTACATTTAATCAGGATACCAATGAGGGAAAGAAGAGGGACTCACACCTTTCCCCACTCTTCCTCCTTTTCTTCCTTCTTCCTCTCTTCCTCTTCCCTTGGATACTCGTACATTACCACAACAAAAGCCAGATGACCGACCCCCTGGTTTTGTGGTGTCACTTGCCGACAATAAATGACGCTTTGATGGAGGCAGTCCATTAAATAAGACTTCTGGGTGGTCAAGGCGGCGGCGGAGGAGGAGGAGGAGGAGGAGGAGGAGGAGGAGGAGGAGGAGGAGGAGGAGGCGGAGGAGGAGGACGATGATGATATGAGTGAGCCCGAGGTCGGTGACGAAGATGGATTAGCGAGGGATGAAGAGAGGAATATAAATGATCTCAGTAAACAGAAAAGCGCGCGGCTACTGAAGGAAGCTTAAGAGACAATCCAGAACTATTTCTCTTCCACCCATCCACATGAACACATTTATACACACCCACCTCTCCACCCAGCACGGGCCAAGGTGTTAAAAAAGAGAGAGAAAGAGAGAGAGAGAGAAAAAAAAAAAAGTAAAAAAATATATTCAAATGTAGGAATCCCAACAGACAGAAGGGAGGAAGTGAAATACGTTAACAATGCCACGGAAGAGACAGACAGACAGACAGACCTACAGACACTACCTTACATCAAAGACACTAACTGGCAACAGAAAAAAGAGGTACAGTATTAAACTTCAACAGTAATCTCCACTCTTCCTCCTCTCTACCTCTCCCTCATTACCTCCCACCTACCACCTCTTACTCCTTATCTTCCTTTCCATTCACTTGTCTCTTCTCTCCCTTAAACTGTATTTTTTCCCTAATCCCCTTTCTTATCTACCCATATCTACTTATATATTCACATCCTTACCCTCCCTTGCCTTACTATGAGCTGCTCTACATTCCCCACCCCTTCCCCTCCTTCCCTTCCCCTCCACCACCCCTTCACCTGCTTCTCTGCTTCGTCTCATTGGTATTCTGAAGATTTTTGGGACGTAAATCGCCGGCCTGTGAAAGGGATGGCCGAGTTTATATGCAAATCATTTCTCGCATGAAAAATTAAGGTGTTTCAGAGGAGGAGAAACACTCGACTCTGGCCTCTCGATCGCTCTCTCCCTCCCTCCCTCCCTCCCTCCTTCTTTCCTTCTATCTCTCCCTCCTTCAATATCTCCCTCCCTCCCTCTCTCCCTCCCTGAACGTTTTTTCTTCTCTTCCCTCTTCACAATTTTTTCTTCCTTGTCTCCAATTATTTGTCTGTCCTTCCTTCTACCGTCTCTTTATTCCTTATTTATATCTCTCCTCTATTCTTCTGTTTCACTTATATCCTTAATTTTATTCTACATTTATGCAACTCATTTATTTTCTTTCTATCATCCTCTTTTTTACTCACCTTCCTTTTCCTCTTTTCCTCTCCCCTTCAACCACTTTCCCTCTCATCTCCCCTTCCCTCTCTCCACTTTCCTTTCCTACCAATAAATAGTTCCCTTTCCTCCCTATCTCTACCTCATATCCTTCCTCCTCCATCGCTCACGCTGACCTCCCAACCTCCTCCTCCTCCTCCTCCTCTCTCCGTTGGGTGGATAAACAAAACTGACAGTTATTTTCTCAACTTGCTCCAGATTCGTCCATTTATTTGACTGTATTTTTTTCTTTCTCACATTAAACTCGCATTGATTTTCCATAATTAGAAATAATAGTGAACTTTGAAATGAGTAAGTGGTTCACTCTTCTTTGATTGATTTAATCTGCAGTCTTGAGTGTAATTGCCATACATAAAAAGGTCAACATTAATATATTAACAAATAAATGTATGATTACTAGTATTACCGTGTGTAAAACTAGTAAAATCCAGCCATTGATACTCGAAAAACAATAATGACAATAATAATAATGATAATAATAATAATAATAATAATAATAATTATAGTAATAATAATAATAATAATATTAATGAAAACAAAAATAATAATAATAACACTTACGTTTGCAATATTTTATAAAGTGCTGGTCTCAAGGTCGCCGCCAAGCACACTGCCAAGGAACCCAGACCCAGACCGAGACCCTGAAAAAAAAAAAAAAAGCCGTAAGAAGGCGTGACTCACATTCTCCACTTACGTCACGAGAGCGAGAGAGAGAGAGAGAGAGAGAGAGAGAGAGAGAGAGAGAGAGAGAGAGAGAGAGAGAGAGAGAGAGAGAGAGAGAGAGAGAGAGAGAGAGAGAGAGCGAAGGAGGAGGAGGAGGAGGAGGAGGAGGAGGAGGAGGAGGAGGAGGTGGTGGTAGAGTAGATGGAGGAGGAGGAGGAAGAGGAGGAGGAGGAAGAGGAGAGGAGGAGGAGGAGGAGGAGGAAGAGGAGGAAGAGGAGCAGGAGGAGGAGGAGGAGGAGGAGGAGGAGGAGGAGGGGAGAAGTTGAGGAGGAATAAAAAGAAGAGGAGGAGAGTTAAGGGAAAGATTAATGAAGGGAAACAAATGAGTGAAGGGTAAGACTAACAATGGTGGTGCATCTCTATTTAGACACGTATAGAGAGGAAGCAGCTTGCAGTAATGATGACGAGGATAATAACACTAATTGTAAAAATATTACTACCATCATTATTAACTTTATTATTATTATTATTATTATTATTGTAATTATTATTTGTATTATTATTTGTATTTTGTATTATTGGTAGTAGTAGCAATATCAATAGTAATAATCTTAACAATAATAATAATAATAATAATAATAATAATAATAATAATAATAATAATAATAATAATAATTATTATTATTATTATTATTATTATTATTATTATTATTATTATTATTATTATAATAATAATAATCATCATCATCATCATAATAATAATAATAATAATAATAATAATAATAATAATAATAATAATAATTATTATTATTATTATTATTATTATTATTATTATTATTATTTTTATTGTTATTAGTATGATAATAATATAAATATTATAATGATATAAATAATAATAGTAATAATAACAACATAAGAGATTAATAATAGTGAAACAATATTAATAATTACAATACACAAAATTCGTTAAAGGCTTAACAAAAGTTGTAAGCATTACCACATAACTTGAAAATAGACCTGAATGAAAAACATCATCAGGTAATAATTGATGTTAGGATCATTATTAATTATAATCATCATTACACCATATAGGATATAATTAAACATTGGCTTCACTACATATGAAAGAAAAAGATCAGCATTGTTAGAGATCAAGCTTGTTTTAGTAGACGTAAAGGTGGACAATTTCTAACTAGGGTTTAAATATGCAGATAATTGCATCTTTACACAAATCAATTTTATCTTTTATTTATTTGTAGGACAGCGTTAGGAAAATAAGGAAAATATATATAATCCACGGAGAAAAATATAAATAGGTTTTTTGTTAAGCTTACTCAGAATTATGAGGTATTACGTAATGCTAGGCTCGTTGATAAGCCTAAAATATTGTGTTTAATTAATAAAAGAACAATAAAAGGGAAAAATAACTCAAGTAATAACAATGAGGTAGCTATTTAAGTATATATGAAGAAAAAAAATTATGCGAGGCTGAAGTGAAAATGAGGTTTATATAAAGTGTAGAAAAAGTATAAAGTACAAAACAAAAATTATCAGATGAAATTTTAACTTAATACGTATTTTGGAATTATATTTGTAAGGTTCAGGAGACGTCATGAAATTATTATAGCATGAAATTAGCTTTTTTATAGCTTTTGTAAAAAAAAAAAAAACGAATACATTGAATACGGTTATCAAAATAATACATTACACCATACAAATAATGACTTCTAGGGTTCGGTATAGCTTTACATAGTTTTGCATGTAATAAACTATGTATGTTTTTTTGAGTTTTGTGATCAGTTAATATACATGAATTACACATAACTTCACTGTTCCCTTCATGAAAATCGATAAGGCATGAATAAAGCTTCATCCTCCTGTTCATGATCGCTATAAATCTATCTATCTATCTATCTGTCTATCTATTTATCTATCATACATTATTGTATGAAAAAATATCAACAAAAAATAAGCTTTATTATTTTTGAAAAGTTCCACATAATATGAAAATGACAATGTTTTCTATAATCTTTCTGAGCTTCACACGCACAGAAAAAAAATCTTACACATAAAATGATACATAGAGCAAGATTGCAGATACGAATATATAGTGATTTTTTTTTTTTTCCACCTCACTTCCATGTAACCTCACTACCAACACGCCCCGAAGGAAATGTCTGCTTTCTATTCTTCGTTTCTTACTTGCCAAGTGTAATTTGCATTTTCTTTTTCTTTTTTTCACTACAGCACACACTACCACAACAAAGGACACACGAATAACGGCTATACACATTAACTATATAATAAGTCACTGTCGTCAGTAGCAAAAAAAAAAAAATAATAATAATAAAAAATATAAAAGTTATCCACAAATAACTATAACTATTCTATTCCACTAATCTACATTCTTTTTAAGATTTCTTTAAGTTTTTTTTTTATTTCTTGATAAGCCATTGGTTTCCACACACTCGGACACACGCACACATAACTAACTAACTAACTACCAATTTCACGGTATATTTGGGTGCAGTTAACGAATTCCACTTCCTTCACTATTAAATGCTTTCGATAGACTGACGGGTGGAGGTCTCAGGCGAGGTGACGATCTGTTTACTCTATAATCAATAAATAGCCTGTGCACAGTGAAGACGATTATTATCATTATATATCAAGAAAAAAAAT
>JAXIVD010007392.1:0-7500 GCA_036785275.1 Cancer borealis
ATAATATATATTATATATATTATATATATTATATATGTATATATGTATAGTATACGTATTTATATATATACTATATATATATATATATATATATATATATCTATATATATATATATATATATATAGTATATGTATATGTAAATAATGTATACATAAACATATAAATAATTATATATATATATATATATATATATATATTATTATAATTATATAATTTATATATATAAGTATATATATATATATCTATATATATATATTACTAGCACTACACTCACTACTAACACATATCACTCTATATAAGCACACACACACACACGACACCACACACACGACAACACCACACACACACCACACAACACACCACACACACACACTTACACACACACAACCCACACACTACACCCATCCCCACACCCACACACTCACACCCAATGAGGGACACTACATGGTAGCACTCTATTAGCTGCCAATAAAATTTTGATGATGATTGATGCACTATGCACTGAGTAAAGCTGTCATGTATCTAATTAGCTGTGCTATTTCTTTTCTTTTTCTTGGTGCATATGTGTGTAAGAAATATTGATGTACATTTTTGGTGTTAAATGCAAAATATGGAATTAAATTGAACTGCTACTACTTCTACTACTACTACTACTACTACTACTACTACTACTACTACTACTACTACTAACTACTACTACTTCTTCTACTACTACTACTCAACTACTACTACACTACTACTACTACTACTACTACTACTACTACTTACTCTAACTACTACTACTACTACTACTACTACTACTACTACTACTATTATTACTACTACTGCTACTACTACTTCCTCTTCTATTACTACTACTACTACTACTACTATATACTGATCACCACTGCATCGTTATTGTTGCCACTGCAGGTAAATTCTTTGTAATAGATCGGATAATGGTAATATGTCATTGCCAATTCATGCTTGTTGTTCTTGTTGTTATCTTTGTTGTTTTTGTGGTTTCTTTTTTTGTTACTATTTATACTGTTGTCATTTTGTGTTGTGTTAACTGATAAAACACTTACACTGTTATCGTGGTTGCTGATGTCTTTGATGACAAACCTTCACCTTGTTATATAACTGTGGGAAAGTTTCCATTAAAGTACGCTGTTTCCTTGGCAAGTGTCGCTACACCATAGCTGATAAGGTTGAGATTACGGAGGCTTGGAAGTACACAGGATACAATGATCAGGAAGTAGGAATAACAATGATGTTATTTTACCATAAAATCGCGTATACGTTATAAGTAATAATTTGATCATAAACGTATACATGTATGCAAACACACAGACCGTATATAATATACAGTATGGGTATATTGTGCCATATTCCTGTGTGTATCATTGATATGGAATTTTCATTGTCGGGACACATTACTTGCGCCACCTCTCTACCTCATTCCTTGCGGACTTCCCGAGCCAGCACCAGGCAGGCACTTTTCCCATGGCAAGCATCTCACGGCAAGATTAGTGCAGTTGTTCGGGACGAGCCTCGCACGTGTCCCCTTATACCTCGCTAGCTAGTTTTGTATTCTTATATAAATAACCCAGTGAGTAGGAAGGGTGTTACGTACACATAGGTGGAATGAGCATTCCCAGTGCTTACATTCTATGTAAGCACTGGGAATGCTCATTCCACCTATGTGTACATAGAAGCCTCCATTGGGTGTCATGGGTCAGTTTCTGGTTTGAAATGTGACGTGTCCAGCGATACCTTATATCTTGCAAAACATTACCAGACATATTTATTCATAACCATATAGCAAGCAAGGCAGGGGATGTAACTGTCTTGGAGAATTAATTAAGGTCTTATCCGTCGTGCACATATATTAATAAGATCATGGTACTTGTGTTGAGCGATGTTATAACCCCTTGAGTTACGGAAACTGGCCCTTGTGGTCAATTTTTCAATGTAATGACCGACACTATCAAGAAATGTGAAGCTGTGCAAGGGGTGGTATTCTCATCACACGGACCAGCTATTTCGTTCAACACTTATTTAATTGATTGACTGAATGTATGACAAAAAAATGATTGACTAGCTGACAACTTTCGATTTATTTCTCTATTTATTTACTATGCATTCTCCATTGTTATTCGTAATTGTAAGAGGGAAGCGTGACCTTGGCGGGACTGACCAGATACTACATACGCATATGCATCGCTGCTGGTGGCTTAAGAGATTCATGCGATCCACACAATTCTTGTGAATTTAGTGGCATGATGGAGGGTGTATGGGATGTAATTTGAGTGTGTGTGTGTGTGTGTGTGTGTGTGTGTGTGTGTGTGTGTGTGTGTGTGTGTGTGTGTGTGTTTTGTGTTTGTGTGTGTGTGTGTGTGTGTTTGTGTATGTGTGTGTGGCGTGGTGCGTGTGCGTGTGTGTGTGTGTATGTACGTCTGTGTGGTATGTGTTTTAGTTACTACAACCCTTCACTTGGTAGGCCAAGTTTCTCTCCCTCTTCCTCGAGATTTCTACCTCAAAACCATTATCCAGTTGCGACTCCCTCCCATTCCTCCCTCTCCTTGCCTTCTTCCTCTCCCTCTTGTCCCCCCCTCGGAGGCTCCTCTGAACCGTCCCTTTTGTGTTCCCAGCTTCGACTCAGCCTCGGAAATATATGGCTTCCAACCCCGCTTGTGTCACACAATTGTTTTTCCAATATTAATTAAGGTAACATGACTCTGCACCTGCCCAACCCTCCCACCCCACACATACACACACACACACACACACACACACACACACACACACACACACACACACACACACACCACGACACACACACACACACACACACACACACACACACACACACACACACACCTTCCCCCTTTCCTCCCTCTTTCCCTTCCATGCTTCTTCTCTTTCTTCTTCTCCATTTTCTCCTCCTTTTTCTCCTTCTCCTTCTCCTTCTCCTTCTCCTTCTCCTTCTCCTTCTCCTTCTCCTTCTCCTTCTCTTTCTCCTTCTCCTTTTTCTCCTCCTCCTCCTCCTCCTCCTCCTCCTCCTCCTCCTCCTCCTCCTCCTCCTCCTCCTCCTCCTCCTCCCTCCTCCAGCCTCTCCGTTCTCCTCAACTCTCCTTCTTAGCTCCGAAGCTCCCTCACCCCCCCCGGCCAACATTCCAACAGATACTTGGGCTATATTTTTAGGTCAGTGTGAGGCTACCTGGGTACTTAATTGACTCAGGCAGCAGGTAGGTGCATGGAATGTGTGTGTGTGTGTGTGTGTGTGTGTGTGTGTGTGTGTGTGTGTGTGTGTGTGTGTGTGTGTGTGTGTGTGTGTGTGTTTAATAAAGATGTGCGTTTACAGTTAATGTGTGGAGAGAGAGAGAGAGAGAGAGAGAGAGACGAGAGATGAGAGGAGAGAGAGACGAGAGAGAGAGGAGAGAGAGAGAGAGAGAGAGATAATAAAGAAAGAAAGCATCATGTCGCTCACTCTCGTTTCCGAGAATGATTGTGACAGAGGCAGCTTTGTTTTAGTAACGCGGAAAACGAGAAATGCTTATGACGTAATAGGTGTACTTCTCTTGGTGACGTCACGCAGCCGACACGTCACACAGACCCATCCATCATTGGCTGGTCATTAAGTTGTCTGAATGTGAAAGTTGCAGTGTCTGGGATGCCGTGCACAACCTCATCTGTTATTGAGTTGATTTCTGTGTGTAAATGTCTTTGGGTTTGTCATTGGTGGTGTTGTTTGCCTTTAATCTGTTTTTTTTAATTTTTTGTTTTGTTCGCTGTATCACGTGATGTAATTGGACTGTTTCTGATTTGCTGTTATTGTCTTGCTTTAATTATTGTGTTGTTCGGCTCTACATTTGAATCCTGTATTGTGGTGTATATTTATTTTTCTTGTGGCTGTTCTGCGGTGTTTTTTCGTTGCTTCTCTGTCGGTGTGAGGTTCACTTCATCCAACCTTTTATCTGATGTGCTGCCTTTTACCTTTCATTGACTATCCATTGTCGTGGTCAGATTCTCTCATACGTATATCTCCATTGTAGTATTTTTTCTGATGCTCTTATGCTGCTTATGTGTCTCTTATTTTACTTTTTATATAGTTTCCCTTCTCTTTTGCTTCCCTCCCAATCGTGGGGTTGCCGTGCTGCGTCGTGCCTCTGTCTGTTTGCTAGCTTGACAGGCAAGAGTGTACGTGCAATCTACTTGCCCTTCAGATGGACCATAACCTACCGTAACTGGAAACCTGTTATTTTTTCTCCAACCCTCGTTTTGCACTGCTGCAACAGAGGGAGAGAGAGAAGAGAGAGAGAGAGAGAGAGAGAGAGAGAGAGAGAGAGAGAGAGAGAGAGAGAGAGAGAGAGAGAGAGAGAGAGAGAGAGAGAGAGAGAGAGAGAGAGAGAGAGAGAGGATATCAAATAATGACGGAAAACACATAAAAGAAAAAGATAAAAGAAGGACCAAAGCTTAAGGGTAAAGAAAAAAGAAAAAAACACCCTTGTTGTTCATGATGTGATTTTTTATCAAATTTTAAATCAAGAAAACAAACATAAATGTATACTTCACCTTTACGTAGGTCTACCTGTCTTTGTGTCAGTTTTAAGAAGAAATGGGTGTGGCTCCTGGCAGTGAAGGACTCAAAGGACATATCTTCATACGTGCTAGGAAATGCATCACACAACTATGTTCCCTGACGTAACACACACTACTTCTGTTCTCATTTATAGAGGGAACCTGACCATTTTTTTCTACATTCTTTTGCTGTGTGGGAGGAAAGGCTTTGCGTGTATGTGTGTTGCAAGTAAGGGAGGAGTTGTGCAGGTGTGTTAGCCTGTGTGATCGGGAGGACAAGTGTTACATGACTAGCAAGTGTTACAGTGGGTATTCATGGGGTACTGTGGAAGGGTTATGGTGCGTTTTGGTGGTATTTGTAGCTTGTTTGGGAGTTGTTGAGGTGCATGATAGTAGTCCAAATGGTGTAGTAGTAGTAGTAGTAGTAGTAGTAGTAGTAGATTTATAGTAGCAGTACTAGTAGTAGACGTAGTGTTAAGCATTGTTTGTTTTAGCTATTTATGTTCTTTTTGTTAATGCAGTATGTATTTGCCACTGGAAGGTATAGTTGTAATATTGGTGGCATCTGAGAAATAGTAGGAGTGCTAATAGTAGTACTAGTAATAGTAGTAGTAGAAGTAGTAGTGGTAATAGTAGTAGTAGAAGTTATAGAAGTAGTAATACTGGTGTGGCAGTAGCGCCAACAGCAGCAGGAGTAGAAACAGGAGTAGTAGTAATAGTAGTAGTAGTAGTAGTAGTAGTAGTAGTAGTAGTAGTAGTAGTAGTAGTAGTAGTAGTTGGAGGAGGAGGAGGAGGAGGAGGAGGAGGAGGAGGAGGGGGAGGGGGGGGAGGGGGAGGGGGAGGGGGAGGAGGAGGAGGAGGAGGAGGAGAAGAGAAAGAAAGAAGGAGGAAGAGGAGGAGGAGGACATCATGAGATAATTTAGGGCGGGTCTGTAACACAAAGGTCTCGTTTTGCTGTATTGTAATCATACTTTTTTTTTGCATAAAACGAAATAACTGAATGCTGCTGGGAGTGAGGAGGGTGGAAGCTGTTACCAGGGCTAAGTAGAGCTGCTGAGGAGGAGGAGGAGGAGGGGAGGAGAAGGAGGAGACGCTGAGTGTGTCATGGGGTGAGGTTTGGATGTACATTGGTACATTGGTGGCCCCGGTGGACCTCGAGAGTAAAATGAGTTTTTGGCATCCGAGACCAAAAAAAGTGTAAATTCTAATAATCTTGATAGTGTTACATGGTCGGCAGATTACTTGCGCTCGTGTCTAGAGGACGTAAGGAGGCGAGAGAGACAGGCAGACACTGACGGGCAAGGCTAAAAGGCATGTAGACGGACAGAAATGAGACATGCCACAGACAGACAGGCAGGAAGGTAAATAGCTAAGCATAAAAGCTGCAGATACACACAGATACGCAGAGAGAGAGATTGAAAAAAAAAAAAAAACGAACTGGATGAAAGATTAAGAGACAAAAAGAGGCCGAGGGAGGACATGACAGACATCACAGCGCCAGAGCCTCCTTGCTCCCACCTGCGCCGAGACTTCCACTTCCAGGTACACAGGTAGGCTCAAGGCGCAGGTGAAGCGGGGGCGGAGCTCTGGCAGGGAGGCCTTGGTTGAGTGTGTGTGTGTGTGTGTGTGTGTGTGTGTGTGTGTGTGTGTGTGTGTGTGTGTGTGTGTGTGTGTGCGTGCGCGCGCGCGCGCGCGTGTGTGTGTGTGTGTGTGTGTGTGTGTGTGTGTGTGTGTGTGTGTGTGTGTGTGTGTGTGTGTGTGTGTGTGTGTGAGGAAGGGGGAAGGGTATGTGAAGGGGAGGAGGGGTAGGAAGGGAAGGTCTCTCGTGACGTTTGAAAGGGATGTGAATAGTATTGGTGGTGACGTGGGTGGTGTGGGTGAGGTCACCTGGTGGATGTAATGATGGGGGTGGGTGGAAGGCAGGTAGGTGGATGGCTGGGGCGTGAGTGGGTGTGTGTGGTGATGAAACAGGCAAGATGAGAGATGTTTCAGCGTGTGGTGAGGGTCCACGAGGTTTCCAGGAACTTACGTATACTTGGCGATGTACGAACAGAGTGACGCAGTGCGAGAAATACACACACACACACACACACACACACACACACACACACACACACACACACACACACACACACACACACACACACACACACACATATTCACACGTAAAGGGATCTATTTTTGTTAGAGATGTATAGTTATGATATTTCCCTTATTTTTTTGAGACGGACGAACGTTACATATAGGTAAAACCTCTGGTCATTTCATACAAGACTACTACCAGGAAGGGAACACATCGGAAATGGCGACTGGGCTGATGATGATGAAGTGGCAATTATGAAATATGTAAAATGCTTCATTTACAAGCTGTACGCAAGAATGCACAACATTTCCTTCTACTAGCATGAGCTGACTGTTTAGTTTCCTACATTTAATGCATAAAAGATTATATCTCTCTCTCCCTCTTTTTCTTTCTTCTTTCTTTCTTTCTCTCTTTCTCTCTCTCTCACCCTCTTCTCTCTCTCTCTCTCTCTCTCTCTCTCTCTCTCTCTCTCTCTCTCTCTCTCTCTCTCTCTCTCTCTCTCTCTCTCGCTCTCGCTCTCTCTTCTCTCTTTTTCTCATTCATTAAACATTGTTGACCATGGAATACGTTAAGAAAAAGCATAATCATATGAAAAAACGAAGAATGAGGATAATGAGAAGAAGAAGAGGCCTATCAGGAACAGGAAACCTCCTTTCTTTAACTTAGTAATAACTCAATTACAGTATTGTTAGTATGTTCTCCGACGCTGACGGAGGCGCGAGAGAGGGAAGGTCTTTGGCGGGTTATCGAAGGGCTGGGGCGGAGAGGGGTGCCATAAGAAGCGTATGATGAGGGTCGTGGAGAATGAGATTATCGAAGGGCTGAGGCGGAGAGGGGATCCATAAGAAGCGTA
>JAXIVD010007393.1:2500-20259 GCA_036785275.1 Cancer borealis
TTCAGAAAGAACTCAAGTTACCTCAAAACCTCTCCTTACTGATCAAATGAGACAGCAGCGGTTCCATTTTTGCAACAAGTATGAATACTGTACATGAAAAGACTGGCGCAGTCTTGTGTTCAGGGACAAGAGTGCAATAAAACAATCTCTAAAAAGACAAAACATGGTGCGTCGTCCGCCGGGTGCCTATCGTTTAGAGAGTAAATACAAGGTAAAAACTGAAGGTTGCAGCGGGTATGGTGGTGTGGTGTGTGGTTTCAGTGGTGAAAAAAGAACTGATGGTTTGTACTTTTTAACTTAAAAATGTGAACGTGAACGCTTTGTTGCATGTGAATGTAGCCATTGGAAAGTCATGTGTTTCCATTTTACGAGACATAAAAACGCTTCCTGCCTTCAGGACGGTGTTCAATGCCACAGGGCAAACCTTGTGAACAAAAAGTTCTCTGATAACAATGTACAGTTAAGATATATTGATCTTGTTTTTTTCGCGGAATCAGGGCGATTTTAGACTTCCCATCAGTGTTTTACCGTGTTTAGTGAGTGGCAACACTGTGTAGAAGGCAGAAGCCGCCTGTGCCACCAGGATCAAGATCATGAATGTAAACATTGCCGTGTGCCGCCGCTGTTATGAAACTAAGAAGCCATTAATAATTATATCAGTTGACTTTCAAAAGGCATTTGACAGCATAAGCAGGGAAATGTTGATAAAAGTAATGATGAAATACAAAATACATCCAAAACTAATTGATTTAATTGCAGAAATATACACGAACGACTAGACTAAAATGTTCATAAATAACAAAGAAATATGTGAAATTGAAATAAAAAATGGTATACGCCAGGGATGCAATGGGTCAACGGTAATTTTTTTGATGTTAACTTACTTCATTATTGAAAAACTAAATTCATCACAAGCAAAGTTTAAGAGTAACATGATAACATTAGCTGCCATATTTTTTGCTGATGACGGGATGCTACTGACATCAAGTGAAGAAGAAGCACAAGAAAACATTAGATTATTAATAGAAGTTGCAAAAGAATGTGGACTGAAACAAAATAAAGAAAAAAGCAGTGTGTTAATTTTCAACTCAAACAGCAATACTGAAAGTATCGAAAATATTAAAGTTACAAACCAAATAAAATATCTAGGAGCCATGATTGCAAACAAGAGGAATTTTTTACTTGATCAGAAGAAGAAACTAATACAAGAAGCCAACAAATATGCTAACATAATACCATCTGTAACAAGAAGGAGCTGCAATAAGATACTTATAGGCAGCACATACTGGAAAAGTGTTGTTTTGCCAACAATAATGTATGCTCAAGAAATAACATACTATACGAAAGAGGAAATAGAAAAGATACAAAGAGCAGAAAATAGAGCTTATAAATACATCATGAACGCACCAACCTACACACCAACTACTGCACTAAGAGCAGAAGTTGGAACTTCTTCACATATTGCAAGAGACATGAAAACAAAACTAAACTATGTAAGACATATCATGCAAGATGGAAATAAATTACTGAAAACAATTCTTGAAGATCTGTTAGAAAAGACCACAGATCCCTGGGTGAAAACAATAAAGAAGTACATGACAGAAGTAAACTTAAATATAAATAAGATCAGTAAAATGAAAAAAGGAGAAATAAATAACAAGATCAAGGAATGGGACACAGAATGCTGGATTGCTGAAATGGAGACCAAAAAGACACTAAGAATATATCAAAACTATAAGAAAGAGATAAAAACAGAAACAGAAATATATGATAATACACAGGCATCAGACTTGCTATTCCAGTTAAGAACAAACACCTTAAACCTTGCATGGAGAAAGAAATACCAGCAAGAAGAAACAAAGTGTCCCTTATGCAGTGAAGAAGAAGAAGATACACAACACTTTTTATTATACTGCCCTGCGCTGCAAAGCATAAGAAACCAATTCCCTAGTCTAATACAGCAACCATACACAGAAAACATTATTGAAATAATATTACTTTTTGAAAGAAAATATAATAAGCAAGTAGAAATTAAGAAATATATACTAAAATTATGGAATAAAAGAAAAAGCATTTTAAAGCAACAGCAACAGCAGCAGCAGCAATAGAAAAAAACAACAGGGGTGCCGTTACAAAGGCAACACCCCGACACAACAACTGAACTGAACTGTGATCGCGTTGCCCCACACACGTGCCTATCATATCACCTGACCACCGCGGCACAACCAAC
Source organism: Cancer borealis (assembly GCA_036785275.1). Taxonomy (NCBI): domain Eukaryota; kingdom Metazoa; phylum Arthropoda; class Malacostraca; order Decapoda; family Cancridae; genus Cancer; species Cancer borealis. The sequence goes on from JAXIVD010007393.1 coordinate 4,731, forward strand.
TCACGACCCTTCATCCCCATGGCAGAAATGAACGATGATATAGGAGAGGAGGTGCAGCAGAAACACGATGAGTTCCCCCCCGGCATGGCCCCTAAGATGCTGTCCTTACTCAAGAGTGTCACTACCCTGCAGAATGACTTGAAGCCGCTGCTTGCACGCCCCTACCACGAGGCTTTCAGCAAGGTGGTGGTCACGCTTTTCTTTATCTAACTCATACATCTCTCTAAGGTATATTTGATGAAATTTCAGGTTCATTTTAGGTATTCCATTGTTTTACCCGTCTCACTGTGTAGGACACCGTGTTACATGAAGTGCCTTCTGCACATAGATACTGCTGTATTGTTTTTTCTGACGGAAATCATTGTTTCCTGAGATATTGATTATATTCAATAACTAATCGAGAAGTTGGAGTCGAGGTGGGCAGAGACCTGTTAAGTTAGGTTTAGTTAAAGTAGATTAGAATAAAAAAGGTAGTGTCGTTTAAAAGTGTAAACGTTATTTCTTTACAATCACTATTCCATCCCCTTTTTTCTCTCCTTCCCTACATACTATACATAGTGTACTCAACACATCTGTCAAGATGTGTTGAGTACACTATGTATAGGGGGAAACCATTATTTACCTAGCAAAACGTCTTTGAAGTTATGTTAGGTTAGGTTGGTTAAGTTAGATTGAGTTATGGTTAGGTTAAGGTTGTTAGGTTAGATTACTGTTATAGTTAGATTAAGTTAGGTTCGGTTATATAAGATTTTTACATTTTATTACCCAAATCCAGAAAAAAAAATCTAAGGTTGAGAACCCTAACTTTTGGGTAATAAAATTTTTAAATCTTATATAACCAAACCTAACCTAATTTAACATAACCGTAACCTAGACTAAAAGCCTTAACCTAACCATAACTCAATTTAACCTAACATAACTTCAAAGACATTTTGCGAGGTAAATAATGGTTTCCGCCGCCTGAAACCTTCACGATGTGTTGAGTACACTATGTATAGTATGTAGGGAAGGAGAGAAAAAAGAAAGGGCTGAAGTAGTGATTGTATAGTTTTACCGTGTAAACTAAGCAACAAGGCAACATGGCGGTACTTGGACGGGCGCAATACTGCAAACTTTGGCAATGTCTATATGTACAACCATCATGTACTTACTTTTTCATCGGCAATTCGCATAACTGTCGTATATATATACTCTATACAGAGGTCGATCTCGTCTCATATTGTAGGGATTTTTTTCTTATTTAATTTGGGATATATAGTGCATTATGACCTAAATTGGAGAAAGTTAATTTTCATATGGGACCATGAGATTTAAAAAATAATCAACACTGCCTAATCATTTCTCAGTTAGGGTCTTAAAGGCCTAATGTTACTACCGTATGAAATAATTGTTTGCATGACAGTAAAGAAATAGTGACATCTTTGTTTACTTATACATGCAAGTACATGTGTATAAAGAGTCTGAAACAAACACTCGGGTGATGTCTGTTTTTAATGTAGATTCAGGAATTCCTTGAAGTGCTTTGACAGTTTGTTCCACGATGTGTCGGGTACAATGTTTACACAACATGTACAAGACAGTCATGTATGTATCTCTGCTATAAAGAATACCTATTTGCAAGATATAATAACATAAGAATATAAGGAAGCTACAAAAGACCCAGAGGTCTGCACTAGGTAGTTCATGTTACTCCAATACTCCCTTATTACCTACACCCACCTCCCATCCCCATCCATAAAGCCATCTAGTCTTCTTTTAAAACTTCCTGTTGTCTGTGCACTAACTACCTGCTGACTGAGTCTGTTCCAACCATCTACTACCCTATTTGTAAACCAATTTCTGCCTATTTCTTTACTAAATCTACATTTTTCTAGTTTGAATCCGTTATTTCTTGTATCCTGACTACTGATCGTAAGAACTTTTCCTACATCCCTTTTATCAAAACCCTTCTAACACTTAAATACTTCAGTCAGATCACCCCTTACTCTATGTCGCTCCAGTGAGTGTACAGTAAAACCTTAATATAATTAACCAATTGGAGCGAGGGATCTGACGTTATATCCGAAGTTCGGTTCGTTCGAACCGGTTCGTTATATCTGACTTGGTTCGGCCAGGAAATTATATTCGTTATATCCGAAATTCGCTATAAGTGGATTCATTATATTGAGGTTTTACTGTAATTTAAAAAGCTTTAGTCTCCTTTCATAACTAAAATTACAAATCCCTTTTATCATTTTGGTCATCCTTCTCTGCACTGACTCTAACAAAATTACATCCATTCTATAATACAGGGACCAAAACTGTACTGCATAGTTGAGGTGAGGTCTGACTAACAGTAGTGTAAATAGATTTTTCACTGAATAATGTCCACAACGGAGATAAAACACCTTACTGTAGCCAGAAAGTTTTTTTCTATCTTCATACTATTTCTATAATGTAAATCAAGATGTATTGTGTGATCTAGTTGATGTATCTATATAGCAGGCTGTTATCCCCTAAAGGATGGTAGCCCAGACAAAGCATGCAAGCACATACATATACACTCCTCTCACTTAGCATCTAGGCCGCCCAAACACTGCGTGTCATGCCAGTCATGCAAATGGGGCTGAGGGTGGGCATTGTTTCCACAACGGAGTCCTAAGATTTACTCATACCACTTCATATTTAACTCATTCCCTCTCCCTCCCTGCAACTGATATGATCCAAGGGTCACACCAGATGCGTTAGAACCTCCTCCAGGGGTCCTCAAGACTGCGTCAATACTCATGCATTCATCACCTCTCCATTCACTTGTATCACACACAATCATCCTTTCTTGCTCCCCACACACATTCCTCTTTCATTCAATACTCTTCTCATACAGTGCATCGACCCGTTCGTTGCCTTCCTCTCAACCTCACACCTCTTACAACAAATCCTATTATTCTCTTCACCAACTGGTTCTCCTCCATTCTCTGCATGTGTCCAAATCACCTCAACACACTCTGCTCTGCTCAACCAGCCAATTCTCTCGTAACACCAGTTCTCCTTTGCACCTCATTTCTCACTCGGTCCATGTGCGTTACTCCACACATACTTCTCAAACACCTCATCTCTATTACATTTCATCGCTTTTTCTCTGTTACTGCCATACCCCATGTTTCAGGCCCATAGAGTGCAGTGGGCACAGCTACTCCTTCATACCTTCTCTTTTTTGGTTTATATAAACTAAAGAATCAATGTGTATAGTCCATCTCCAGTACAGTTGAGTCAAGATGATCAACTCTAAATAAAGTGGTGCTTGACCAAACCTTTCTGTTTTATCCCAACACAGTTCTCACACGTGTGGGAACAATGTGTTAGCTATGATATATTTCCTTGACTCCTTTCCCCTCTGCACCTCATGGCCACTCACTGTTACGTAACCTTTGTTAGTAAATTTATAGAAATATCAATAATCACATATTTCAGGAGATACTTGAATATTGCAATTTCTTGAATACAAGAAATTACAAATTTTCTGATAAATAGCTATGAAAATATGAAACCTGAACACTTGGATGTGTTTTTCAGATGTGTATTTACTGCACATCTGTCAACAACTCTTATTAGCAATGATTGGCATCAAATACCTGAGTGGTCTAAACACCTCATAACTTTGCTGCCATTCCTTAAGTAAACACATGCAAGGTGATGCCTTTGGATACCCTGGAAACACAATCTAATACAATACTAACACAAGTAAATCTTTCATAAAAAACACAATACCACAAAAAATGTATAAAAAAGTACAATACTAATACAACCACACACACTTACAAGGCAAAACAGTGTTGTGGCAAGGGGGAATGACCCAGTTCAGCACCACCATTTAAGCGCCGCCGTTTCAGCGCTGCCGTTTTAGCGCCAGACATAATTTATAAATTATGAAATGTATTAAATTTATGACTATTTACAAAAATAAATAAATAAATAAATAAAAAAAACATTTGAAATCGTTTAAAAGAAGATACTATTAAAAAAATTAATTTTTTGGAGCTGATGCCTGCTATTTTGATTTCTGTTACTCAAAAGTTTAACCCTTGGCGCAATCAGTGGAAAGCAGGAGGGGAAGAGTGAAATTCTCTCATGAAGGATATCTATATCGATTTGATAAATTAAGTAAGTCACAGAATAATGTTAAGTTTTGGCGATGCCATGAAGATGGAAGATGCAAAGCTAGAATTCATACATTAGAGCAAACCGTAATTAAAAAGATTAACGAACATACCCATCCCCCATCTGCAGTTGAAGTCGAGGTGGAAAAGGCAAAAACAGATGCAAGACATCGAGCTGAGAAGACATGTAAGCCTCCAAGCATTATTATTAACAAGTGCATAGAAAATATGTCTCAAGCTGGCATTGCACAATTACCTAATAGGCAAGCAATGCGTAAAATCATTCGACGGAAACGGGATGAAGTCAGCCAAGTTCCTGAAAATCCAAGTTCCATTCAAGAGTTAGAATTGCCTCACGAATACAAAATATATAAGCCGGCACCAGGAATAGAGGAACATTTTTGTTTGATGGATAGGGGAATGGGCAACGATAGAATTATTATTTTTGGAAGAAAGAGCTGGTTAGAACATCTAGCAACTTCAAGCATTTGGTATGTCGATGAAACATTTGCGATTGCACCAAATTTGTTTCATCAAGTGTATATAATTCTGGTCAAGAAACATGGGGGCGTGCACCCTGTACTATATGCACTCTTACAGAATAAGCAAAGTGTAACTTATATGAGAATGATTGAAATGGTTAAGGAAATGGTACCAATAGTCATAAATTTTATACATTTCATAGTTTATAAATTATATCTGGCGCTGAAACGGCAGCACTGAATAGTCTGGCGCTAAAACGGCGGCGCTGAAACGGTGGCGCTGAATCGTACCGTACCCGTGGCAAGGAAGGTGTAGAATTTAGTGTTGTCACAAGTATACAATTAAGATTGTACTTACCACCAGACTCCTTCCTTCCATCACTGTCCTGTCCTGGTTGTTTGGTTGTGTATTGTGTCTCCATCTAGGGGAGGGACACACAGGTTATCTAGTCCTGTCCACACTCACCACAATCACACACTTATACCTTTGGAAAGAAGCAAGTTGTCAGCACACACTAGGCCAATCAGTGTAGCTCCATTTGATTCTAATGAAATCTTAGACACAAGGAAATCATAGTTAATTAATGCACAATTATATCATGGTGCAAAAGACAACTTAATAATCTGTACAGTAAATTATATTGGTGTTTCCCTTTTCATTGCAGCTTTCTCCTCTTGAAAGAGCAAAGATTGGAATGATGGAGATCTACACTATCAATTCTTTGTTCTGGGGTAAGTGTGCCATGCAATTTATATACATTCCAATATACTACAACACTTTCAAAGTATACCACGATCATTATGTAGATGTGAGCACTGTATTATTTTCACACAAACCCCCCCCCCCCCCCCCCCCCCCCCGCATACACACACACACACACTAGAATCAGTATTCAACATGCACCAAGGTCAGGCTGATGACACAACACAAAACAACATGCTGTACCTATCAACATTTACCTTCAAGATCCAGCTCTATAACAAGTAAACAGTAATGAGGTACCTGATCTCAGACGGGGTTTGTGACCCGCTTTCAGGGGGGAGAAAACAAATCTCCCATAAATAAAAAATATATACGGCAGTGTCGTAATGAGGCTGCCGTACTGGAGCCACAGGCCCGTTAGGGCCTCTTCCAGGAATTTGTCCATATAAGTCGTCCATATAACCATTTACCTGAGTTTAGTGAAGAAGCATCAGGTGTTTGAGGGTTGTCACAGCCTTCTTGACCCCAGGCACTACTTGGGCACGACAGCAGCAGCAGCCTGTTGGCCTGTTGTTGCATTGGATTTGTGTCATGGAAGGGACATAGAGGAAGTACTTTAGGTTGGAGGACACCTGTCTACACCTGAAGGCTGTGTCATTAAACATTACTTGAACAACTTTTGCATCTTCATCACTGTTATTATATATTATCAGTTGTTTGTATTGTTACAGAAAAAACAACATTTTCCATATATAGTAATTACTCTGTATAAAGTTGAAACTCAGCCAATGAGTGAATGAGTTGTGAGTCTGCTTGGTGATTTTGTTCCCGTGATGAAAGAGACTGTTTGTTTGGTGATTGGTTTTCTAACCTTACATCTATCTGGCCTTTTCTTTCCTTCAGTGTTTTTTATTTGTATGTGTACTTTCAATTATTCTCATCTTTAATGTATATACGTAATATTCAAAGTATTATTTTTTCTATTTTTGTCATCCATCCTTACCATCATCTTTGCTTGCAGTGCTGATGAAGGCAAGTGGTGAGGAGGTGGACGAGTCAATCCGTGATGACTACAAAGTGGAAATGGGACGGCTCAGGGACACTCAGGGGCGGCTGGCGGAGGTGGAGATCCGAGCACAGCGGCCGAACGTAGACACACGGGTGGCAGCCAGGTTCATCAGGGGAGGACTGGGCATCAGACCTAAGGAGGAAGAGGGTGAGGGAAGAAGGCATTAATTGATCTTATTATTGATTATACTTCCCTTGTATCACCTCTAGGGTTATCCAGTGTGTATATTGAGGCATATTACCTGCCATACAACAAAAAAGTTCTTCATTATGTTTCCAGTTTTCCTGATTATTATTACATGTATATTTTTGATATTGAGTAAATACTTCATCACATCCAGCAAAATTCCATTTCAAACTGAACTACCAATCTTCTAAGTCACAGCTGTGGGTGTCTCGCTCAGTATATTTATAGATACATAATCACCTACAGTATTGATATATTCTATTTTTCACCCACTACTGACTGCTCATAAGAAGGTATTGAAGACAATTTATAAGTAAATACAATATATATCTTCTGATCTATTTTACTAAGTGTTATAGATACAGTATTTTACCGCGACTGTATCATATAAAAGGAAGTGGATAGAACAGGATGGTGGTGAAAATCTTAAGGCTGTGTTTATTGGATATATTGTCAAAGAAACACAAATATTAACAGTATTTATAAGTGTTTTCAACCACTTCCATTCCTTGTCAGAGAAAGAGTTACCAATTAGGATCAAGTACAGTTTTTCAGCCTTGATCTTATAATTATTTTAAATATATAAAGATGCATTTATACTGTATTTAACTTTGCACATGTGTTCAATGATTTTATAATTACTTCGCTGAAAGGAAAACTAATAGGCAAAGAAACTCATATCATATTATGTACTATTACTACTACTACTACTACTACTACTACTACTACTATCACTACTATCACTTTTATTATGTACATCTGCAACAACTATAACTACAACTACCACTAATGCCACATTCACCACACCTACCTAAATGAAGTTCAACATTCACACACCACCAACACACACACACACACACACACTGCACAGAACTAAACAAACCAAAACAGAGATTAAAAAGAAGAAAAAACATACACAACACGAAGAGTATAAAAACCTCATACTACATACTAGATATGCTTTGTAGGTCATCACACTCCCACCACCACCACCACCACCTGCACCATTTACACACACTTGCTCACACAACCTAAATCGGCACTCAAGAAATAATTACATGATGAACAAAGAGCTGTTGAATCAAATGACTATGTTTATTTATTATTATTATTTTTTTTTAGAATACTTTTAGAATGCTAGACTTCTGTTTTTGAGTTAGTACAATAGTAAATCATATAGTGTTTTGTATTATATGTATCATGGCGTGTGTGTTCATAGTGGCTCCTGTGCTATGTCTGTCCCATCTTGCTGCAAAAATGGAACCCTACTGGAAATAAGTTGCTAAACCTTAGTAGGTTTGATCCACTCACTCACACAGTCTCTATTTCTTTCCCTCACCCTTAAGATGTGGTGGAAGAAGACTCGACAAATGGACGACCTTAGCAGCTGTGTACTGGGAGACAGACATAGAAGTGAAGAAACAAACATTGCATTAAGGAAAGGGGGAAGGGAAGTGTGTGTGTGTGTGTGTGTGTGTGTGTGTGTGTGTGTGTGTGTGTGTGTGTGTGGGTGGGTGGGTGGGTGGGTGGGTGTGTTATAATGGGTCATGCCTAGGAGATGCAAAGCTATATTGATCCTAGTCTTTCCCTTACATTCTTATCAGTATTGGATGGTTGGTATAATGATATAGCTTGTAACATTCTTTCAGCAGAATAATACACTTCTAGTTACTCACAAATATATATTATTTTTTTTTCTCGTTAATATACCAAGTGACCTTTCATTAAAACCAGCAAAAAATTTATTTACTTTGAAGGTTGCGGTTTAATTGATGTGTGTGTGTGTGTGTGTGTGTGTGAGAAGTGCCTTGTTTCATTACCTTTTGGTGAGGTAAAAAGATTTGTGTGTATGTATGTGTGTGTGTGTGTGTATTTTAGGGATTTTTTAATTGTATTTTTTATTTTTAAGTTCCACTGTACACTGTATATAGTTTAGGTTTGTACATTTTTCTTTTAATATTTAGATTTAATTTTAAATATTTCTTAGCATTCTGTTTGTTTTTAGTAATGTGCCTATCATAGCATTGAGTGAGGAAGTCAGTTGTATAAAAAGAATAATAAATTTTGATATTCAATTGTTCAGTTGACGTGTTTTTGTGATCTGAGGCGTACTTAATCTTGTTGTGATTCTGTTCAGGAGTAAAGTTGAGGTTTGGTTTTGTGTCCATCTTGCGTCTCATCTGTACATTTCAATTCATCTTTATTTTTGTTCATATTGTTTTGAGTCATAGTTCCCTAATGATGTCACAAATTCATCAAAAGTAGATGGGTTACTTGGTTACCATCATGAATATATACCTATTAAAAATCTTGGATATTGGGTTGATCAGTGTTACTAGTGTGTGAGGAGAGTGTTATGATTATTGGAGTCCTTTGCAGCACACACACACAACACATTGACTATTCAAACATACAAATACATAAACAAGGTCTGCCTCCCCTAACAACACTGCCGTTAGTTCATGTCTGACACAATTTAATCACAACCTATAACTTAACAAGGAAAAACGTGATTACACCAATAATTTACCTCTTCAGATCCAGCCGTTCTTGCCCCAAATTCCTGTCTTGCCTGTCTCGTCATCCTTATCCTCGTTGCAAAGGGAATCTCGCCTCAGCACTGCCTGGCCATCCTATTAGAAGTAAAGAACGGATTGAGGTGTTCCATCCATCCTATGCAGACCTACATCCATCTTAGTATTCAAATCAAACTTTCCTGCTGCAGAACACATTGCATAGGCCATCTAATTCCTGATTGTGGATATGTTCTGCCCGGCTGTCTCTTCCATATTACTGTGCACATGTGATGCTAAAACATATTTATCGTCGTCATGATCACACTCTTTACTGTGAAAAAACACTGTTCTTTTTTTTATATTATTAATTTATTTGCAATTATTCTTTTACATACAGGCAAAGGGTACAAGAAGAGTTGCATAAAATCTCAGTATGGTCTGATAGGTGGGATATGCCTTTTAACGTCAAATTCCATATTCTTCAACAGGGAACAAGAAATAAAAATAAAAAAATTAAAATATATGAAATGACCCGAGTGAAACATGAAAGCGTACAAAAGTGTAAAAATCTTGATGTTATGATTGCATCGAATATAAAATTCTTCCAACACAGTAAAGACGCCACTGATAAAACAAATATAATACTGGGCTTTATAAATATAACTTTCAATAATAAAACTATGATCTTCCTTCTATATATCAGTTTAGTCAGACCTCACTTTCAGTTTGCAGTTCAATTTGGTCGCCTCACCTTGCAAATGACAAAGTATAATTAGAAAGTGTCCAGCGTAGGGTAAGGGTTACAAAGATTATCCCATTCTTGCATAATGAATCTAATGAAGAGAAGCTGGCAAGACAAAACATGTCCACTTGAGAAACATTACCTCCAAGGAAACCTTATATAGTGTTATAAAATATTGAAGGATTTACAAGTGAGTTAATGGGAATAAAGTAAGGGTCAGACATCAAAGGTCATGTGGCGCAATGTTAAACTAAAAGGCAGACATCAGAGCAAAGAGATAACAGCAAGGCAAAGTATAGAGACGGAAAGAATGATTAGTTATAGTGAAATGATTACAGGAAATGGAGGATGTGGATTTGTCAAAGAACAGCAAAACCATAGCGTGATTTAGAGCCATCAGTAAAAACAGAAATGTAATTGGTATGAGTAGAAAACTGTTAAAAAAAAAAAAGGATTGTAAGATGTAAGGTGGTGTATCAGACTTGGAAGAACAGAGATAGAGAGCAGACAGTGAAGGTCATTTCTATGGGAGCAAACATTTTTTTAAGAAAGAAAATAAAAGAGTTGTGATAATGGTAGCAATAGAAGTAGTGGGATCTTAGAGAGAGGATTAATCATATAACAAAGATTCACGAGATGATCCAGGAGGTACAAAATAATCAAGAAGAGATTTTGTGGTAGATGCAGCTAAAAGGGTGGGAGGTAAAGAGCAGGGAAAAGGGACCACTCTGGTGATACGTCCAACATTCTCAACCTTTTCTTTACCTCTAATCCTTCCACTTACTTTGTCAAACTGTTCTCTCCATTGTGCTCATCTGATCACCACATTATTTCAGTATCTTGTCCTATCGCTCCAGTGTCACCTCAGGACCCACCAAAGCGGAAGTGCTTCTGGCATTATACCTCGGCTAAAAGGGATGACCTGAGGAGGTACTGTCCTGATTTTCCATGGAATGGTTACTGCTTCAGTGTCAGAGATCCATCTTTATGCCAAACGCATAACGGAGATTATTGTCTCTGGCATGGCAGTGTACATCCCACACATTTTCTCTCACCCCAAAGCTCACAAACCTTGGTTCAATTTCACTTTTTCTCGTTGCTATCCATGATAGAGAAGTGGCTTACAAACGGTACCTCAGCCTTCCATCTCCTGATACTCTCGCTCTTTATATTTCTGCACGGAATCACGCCAAATCTGTTCTCCAACTAGCCAAAAACTCCTCTATCAATATGAAATGTCAAAATCTCTCTAAATCTAACTCCTTGTGACTTCTGGCATCTAGCCAAAAATATCTCTAACAATTTCTCTTCTTCATCTTTCCCTCCCTTACTTCACCCAGGTGGCACCCCTGCCGTCTCCTCTGTCTCTAAGGCTGAACTCTTTGCTCAAACTTTCGCTAACAACTCCACATGAGTGTTTGAGTCTGTCCTTAACAGGAAGATTCAGAGGCATTTATCTGATCACAATCTTCTATTTGATCGTCAGTATGGCTTCCGATCTGGACTATACTACTGGTGATCTAATGGCTTTCCTTACTGACTCCTGGTTATCCTCTTTTGGGGTTTACGGTGAAACCTTTGCTGTTGCCTTAAACATATTAAAAGCTTTTGATAGAGTCTGGCACAAAGCTTTGATTTCTAAACTTTCCTCTTTCGGTTTCTATCCTTCTCTCTGCTCCTTAATCTCTAATTTCCTTTATGACCGTTATATTGCAGCTGTGATAGACGGCCACTGTTTTTCCCTAAACCTATCAATAGTGGTACTCCAAAAGGTTCTGTCCTATCACCCACTCTTTTCAATGACCTTCTCAATCTTACTCAGTGTCTTATCTACTTATGTGCTGATGACTCTGTCTTGCACTTCTCCAAGTCTTTCTCCAGACGCCCAAGCCAGAAACAGGTAAATGATTCACATGGAAATACCACAGAATGCCTAATTTCTGATTTTTTCTTAATTTCAGATTGAAGCAGAAAAAAACTTGTTGTTCAATACCTCAAAAACTCAATTCCTTCATCTATCCACTTGACAAAATCTTCCAGACAACTACCCCCTCTACTTCGATAACACACACCTTCCCTTCTACTGGTAAGCTTTGGAACTTTACCTGAATCTGCATTTCTACCTTCCTACGACTTGAACTAATTAAACAGAGGAGTACCAACACACCTGCTGCCCTAATTTAGCCTCCCCTTTTTTTTTTTTCTTTTTTTTTCTCTTTAGGGAACCGGTAATCACGAATGGGCCTTTTTTAATGCGTTTTTTATTGCCCTTGGCTGGTTTTTTAATAGCATAAAAAAGACCAGCTGAGGTGGTACGGTTGATCTATAGTATTTTGCTGGATGCGTGAATCTCCATCAGCTTTGGTACTTAAGAAGGGTGGGGAGAGAAGGAATGTAAGGTTTAACCTTACAAAAGGCTCCAGCTATGTATACACTGTCTGGAAGAGCTTGTCCTTTGAATGTAAGTTTTGCAATTTTTACTGGGTAATACTAGCGAGGATTAACGATATAGCTGGAGACATGAGCGATATCAATTCACGGCCACTGGGCAGACTTCATGGGGCATGAGAAAGTGAGTGTTCAGTTGGATATCAGGGCACAATGGGAAAAGTTTCCCATCAAGGTCCTTGAACATAGCTTCAACGTGGGATTCTGAGTCAACAATGACTAGGAGATCTGCCAGGCCGTGTGTGGAAAGTTATCCTTCCCAACTGTTTTTGGATGCATTTTTTTCTATTACAAAAGTGTTTACCGAGTATGGAGCATGAACAGAGATTGCAAAGTATTTGTTCCATCACCAAGGACCAAAGAAGCTGGATAAAAGGTGATTGGTGGTGGTGGATGTGGGTGAGAGGAAGGGACAGTCTGGGTCATAGAAGAGGGAGAGGTCAGAGTAGAGGATTAGTGAGTGGCTTTAATTTTGGAGGGAATATATGGTTCTAAGGTGGTTATATAATAGTAGGAGGAGAGGTTGGCGTTGGTGTTAGGGAAACAGGTAGCTACTACAAGAGGGAGTTGACAGGTGGGCGGTTCAGAGAGTTTTCATAGTCGAGGTCGATTCATTTGTTGAGGTGCATTCCCCAATGTATCTGTTAAGTTTGAGTTTTCCTAACTGGCCATGGTGAGCTGAATGTAAGTGGGGGATGGATCTTGTCTGGAGGAGGTAGCAAACACCAGGCTACAATACATAGGATATACAACAAATTACAACAAATTATCACACACGACAGACAATAAGAATTGGTTAGTTCTTATAACCTTCTGTTACATATAACAATTAATTCAAACGATTTCACATGACGTCAAGTTGAAATTACTTACAATACTGGCTCCTCTAGCTTGTTTCACCTCGATATCCCACCTCATCCAGTGTATAGCGGCCATGACATGCCCGACGCAATCGGACGCATGCAACTCCACCCAACCCTCACCTCACATATCATACACTCTTCATACATGTACACCCATACAAAGATCCATGGCTGCATACATTTCCACAACTCAAAAATATTCAACACAATATTTAAACAAGGTAAGAAATATAGATTATACCAACAAACTCATGCGTACCTGTTCCACGGGCAGCTGGCAGCTACTTGGCAAGTGAACACACGTGTACGTCAGCTGAGTCTGACGTGGTGGGCTTCCTCCGAATGATAAAATGCATCCAAGATGCGCATCGCACGAAACACAAAACCACTCCAACAATATAAGTTTGACTTAAACTAAAATACAAAGAAACATCTTATCAGGTCTGTTGCCCATGTTGATGGGGAGTAAAGGCAATGAAAGACTTAAGGTATATCGTGGCCATGGCCCCTCAGGCCGTGTATGCTTGAACTCATGGTTAGCCTATCATCCTCTCAGCACGGCTCTTACACTTTAGGAAAAGAAGTGGATAGTGAAAGGTAAGAAGGAAACGACAGATGAAACAAAGGGAAATATAGCTAGAAAAATTATAAAGGACAAGTAAAAATTTTTTGGATCAGAGGCTGAAGTCTGAGATATCACTGCATCGGCCACAATCTGTGGTCTCGAAGCCACTCCACAGCAGCCATGGCTTACCAACGGAGGGAAAACAATTCACAAATGTTGACGCAAATAAACTGTTTTCAATTGCTAACTCATCACGAACGAGGAGTAACGGAGTAACGGAGTACAACTAAGATGCACACAAATACAACGTGACTGCACTACATTCTTCTTCACCAACGACGTCGTTAGAGAGTGGAATAAATACCCACCTTCCTAGTGCAGTGTATCATAATAAATTCCTTTAAACACACATTCCATTACCATCTTCCTTAACAAGGTATCCGTTAGAGGCAATATTACCCGGCGTAATGCTGGTTGTTTGGCTTTGTTGCTTCTCACTTTGTTTACCTTTGATAGTGTTTGCTTTACATAACGTTATATCAAGGTTCAGGACAGACCATCTACTTAGAAATGTATATGTGGTCTGATTTCCTATGTAATTCCATGTAACATACTCTCTCTCTCTCTCTCTCTCTCTCTCTCTCTCTCTCTCTCTCTCTCTCTCTCTCTCTCTCTCTCTCTCTCTCTCTCTCTCTCTCTCTCTCTCTCTCTCTTCTCTCTCTCTCTCTCTCTCTCTCTCTCTCTCTCTGACACACATACACACACACACACACACACACACACACACACACACACACACACACACACACACACACACACACACACACACACACACACACACACACACACACACACACACACACGTCACACACACACACACACACACACACACACACACACACACACACCATAGAGAGAGAGAGAGAGAGAGAGAGAGAGAGAGAGAGAGAGAGAGAGGGAGAGAGAGAGAGAGAGAAGAGAGAGAGAGAGAGAGAGAGAGGAGAGATGCTCAACAAACAATAATAGAACTCATCCATAAGCGGACCACCTCTGTACTTACTCCTTGTCTAATTAACACAACACCATCACCATCATCACCACCATCACCACTACCACCACCACTACCACCATCACCACCACCACCACCATCACCACCACCACTACCACTACCACCACCACCACCACCACCACCACCACCATCTCCGTCACCCCACTACAGTTTATAAGTACCTTCACCCCCCCCCTCACACCCCACACACCAATTCGGGCGAGTGTATCATTAGTGTAACAATAACAACAGCCAACAAAAGGAGTCGAAAGAAAAATTAAACAAAAAAATAAACAGAAAAAAAGATTTAATGGCGAGATATATAGAGGGGGAAAAAAGGGTATTACAGCAGACAGGAAAGGTCAAAATCTATGAATATTAAGTTCGTTTAAGTCTTTGATAAACACGACAGGAAATCCCCCTTGAAGATTTGCACACAATCTCGCCATGGTCTGCAAAGTGGTCAGTGCCTTGTATACGTTAACAAAAGCCATAATGTAATATCAAAATGGGGAAAAAAAATTGCAGCGTGGGCGTGAAACTCAGAAACATACAAAGTGTCAAGGATTTTGCTGTGATAATTGCGTCTAATCTTAAATGATCACACCAATGCAAAGCTGATGTGGTTGAAGCTGACCGAATGTTAATCTTATAAACAAAATAAAACAAAACATAGAGTAATTCCATTCCTTTATATCAGCTTAGTTAGACTTCACTTGGAATATGTGGGGGCAATTTAAGTTGTTTTTACCATAACAAGAACATAAAAGA